>JAWPHD010006429.1:0-145161 GCA_037043455.1 Cyrtodaria siliqua
AATTTTTTCAGTATCTTTTTAATTACTTGACACTTACTTTAAAATTTCTTGTCGGCGCTACTCATCCTAAATGCCTTGTTGAATTTCGACGAAACTTGGCAGGAAGCATCGGTAAGATGTCTAGTTGTGCATATCACGCTTTTGTTCCAGTTCGCTGATTTTTGACGGAGTTATGGCCCTTTGACATTTTTATTTTCAATTTCTTGTCGGCGCTACTCCTTAAACGGCTTGTTGGATTTCTACGAAATTTGGCAGGAAGCTTCAGTATGATGTCTAGTTGTGCAAAGCGCGGTATATCAATGAAATCCTGGACAATTTCGAAAACTAGCTAGATCTTGTTAGTAATAACAGAGTTATGGCCCTTGATTTGTTGAAAAATGCTATATTGTATTTTTCTTTGTTAAATCTAAAGGAGAAGAGAGCTATATCTAGCTATATCTATCTAAATCTATAAGAGCTGTTTTAGCCAGTAGAGCGTCCACAGGCCCTCTTGGGCCTCTTGTTACATTTTTTATTGATCCCTGCTCTAATTTCCCCCGTGTTCCCCCGAGAACCTATCACAGAGAATCGCGGTGATTGCTTCTTTCGAGACTGGGTTTTGCAATCGCGGCGATTTTTAGGGTAGCGGGGATTTGTGACTCGATTGAAATACGGCCGCGGGGATGCTGCGAAAAAGTCATAATCCGCGTGGCAGCAACTGTAACTCCAAAAACACTAATGGGACTGCAGTAAAACTTCACACAGTTTTAAAAGACAGTAAGAAGAAATGCAGAGCAGAAGAACCATAATGCTTTCTTCATTCAAATTAGAGTTATTGCCCTTTGTCGTTTTATACTTAAATTCTTGTCGGGAGCATTATTCAAAAACAGCTCATGGGACTTTAATGAAACTTCACACAGTGATACAGGGCAATGAGAGGAAGTGTCAAGCACAAAAGCATAACTCTAATTCAAAATAGAATTATCGTCCTTTGGAATTTTATACTTGGAGTTCATGTCCGTAGCATAACTAAGAAACTACTAATGGGACTGCAATATCTACAACCAATCTTTGTTAAAATTAGAGGTATTGCCCCTTGTACTTTAATTCTTGTCAGCTTATGGGATGCTGAGTTGTCCGTCGTCCGTTGTCCAATGTCCGTCGTTAACTTTTGTCTTGTTAAGACTATAGGGCCTTCATTTTTAGCTCTACTGGCCAAGGGTACATCCATATCGGACCAGTAACAGCAGAGTTAATGTCCTTGATTTAGTTCAAAATGCTATATTTTGCTTTGTTAAGACGATAGGGCTTTCATTTTTCATCCGATCATTACCAAACTTTATCAGATTGTTAATGTGAATGAAAGCTCGGTCAAGTTTCTTATTTCTTTTTCTTTTTGATTTGTTTTCTTTCTTTTTTTGATATTTTTTTTTTGATTTTTTTTAAATTTGTTTGATTTTTTTTTTGATTTTTTTTTTGATTTTTTTTAGCTCTATGTTGGACCAGTTGGGTCAGTAACAGAGGAGTTATGGCATTTGATTTAGTTAAAAATGCTATATTTTGCCTCGTTAGTACGAAAGAGCCTTCACTTTTCATCTGATCTTTACCAAACTTTACCAGATTCTTTAGTTATGGCCCTTGAATTAGTCGAAAAACTGTTTTTTGCCCGAAACTTTTGAAAAAACGTAAATGGCAGTCACTCGCTTCATTGATGTTATAAGAGCCATGTGAGCCAGTAGAGCGTCCACAGGCCCTCTTGGGCCTCTTGTTCATGTAATCTTTAACAAGCTTTACCAGATTGTTAATGTCAATGAAAGCTCTGACAAGTTCCAAAACCAGCCAGATTGGACCATTACCAAACGTTAAAGATTGTTATTGTCAATGAAAGCTCGGACAAGTTTGAAAACCAGCCAGATCGGACCAGCAACAGCGGAGTTATGGCCCTTGATTTAGTTAAAAATGCTATATTTTGCCTCGTTAAGATGATACGGCCTTCATTTGTCATCCGATTTTTACCAAATTTTACCAGATTGTTAGTGTCAATAAAAGCTCATGCAAGTTCAAAAACCAGCCAAATCGGACCAGTAACAGTAGAGTTATGCCCCTTGATTTAGTTAAAAATGCTATATTTTGCCTCGTTAAGACGATAGGGCATTCATTTTTTATTCGATCTTTACCAATCTTTACCAGATTGTTAATGTCAATAAAAGCCCAGGCAAGTTCGAAAACCAGCCAGATCGGACCAGTAACAGCGGAGTTATGGCCCTTGATTTAGTTAAAAATGCTATATTTTGCCGCGTTAAAACGATAGGGCCTTCATTTTTCATCTGATCTTGACCAAACTTTACCAGATTGCTACATTTTGCCTCTTTAAATGATAGGGCCTTCATTTTTCATCTGATCTTGACCAAACTTTACCAGATTTTTTTTTATTTTTGTTCTTTTATTGTTTCTATATTTCTTAATTTTCTTCAATTTTTTTTATTTTTTTTTTAATTTTTTTTAATTTTTTTTATTTTTATTTTTATTTTTTTTTATTTTTTAATAATTTATTTTTTAATTATTTATTATTATTTTTTTTAAATTGTGATTTTTCGTTTGATTTTTATTGATTCATTTATGCTCTACTGGCCAACGGCCAGCAGAGCTTATGGGATGGTGTGTTGTCTGTCGTCCGTCGTCCGTCTGTCTGTCTGTCGTCTGTCGTCCGTTAACTTTTCTTCAAACGACTTCTCCTCAGAAAGCGCTTGGCTAATTTTGACCAAACTTCACATGGATGATCCTTAGATGAATGCTTTGTAGATTGGTTTAAATTAGGTCGGCACTTCTTCCAAGATGGCTGCCATTACCATATATGGTCGAAACCTTAAAAAATCTTCTTCTCCAGAACCGCTGGACAGATTTCAACAGTTTTTAGCTCTTCTGATCAGAGATCAGCAGAGCTTATGCCGTGGTGCGGCGTCTGGCGTCCGTCTGTCTGTCCGTCCGTCTGTCCATCTGTCCGTTCCGTAAACTTTTTTGTTGTAGCGACTACTCCTCTGAAACTACTGAATGGATTTTCATGAAACTTAAAAGAAATGTTGCCATGAAGTCTAGTTGATCCTAGCAAAAATTCATGTTGATGTGAAATCCAAGATGGCCACCAAATCTAAAAATAGATTTTTAAAAAAACTAAGTTTGTAGCGACTACTTCTTGAAAACTATAAGTGATCTTGATATGGGACTTTTTCTAAAATGATCAGCATGGCATGATGTTGGTCCTTGTCGAAAATCGTTTTGATTCGACGTTAAACATGGCTGCCAGCGGCCATCTTTATTTACATAGAGTTATTTAGTAAAAACTTGTAGCGACTGCTCCTCTGAAACTACTCTACAGAATTCCATGAAACTTCACAGGAATGTTGCTCTTGATGTCAAAATGATCCTAGCAAAATTTCAGGTCGGCCGGAAATTCAAGATGGCCGCCACGGCTAAAAATAAATTTTCAGAATACAAGTTTGTAGCGACTACTTCTTGAAAACTATAAGTGATATTGATATGCGTCTTTTCCTAAAATGATCAGTATGACATGATGTTGATCCTTGTCAAAAATTATTTTGATTTGACATTAAACATAGCCACCAGCGGCCATCTTTGTTTACATAGAGTTATATAATGAAAACCTGTAGCGACTACTCCTCTGAAACCACTTGACGGATTTTCATGAAACTTCACACGAATGTTGCTCTTGATGTCTTTTTGATCCTAGCAAAACTTCAGGTCGGCCGGAAATTCAAGATGGCCGCCACGGCTAAAAATAGATTCTCAAAAAACAAGTTTATGGCGACTACTTCTTGAAAATTATAAGTGATATTGGTATGGGACTTTTTCTAAAATGATCAGCATGTCATGATGTTGGTCCTTGTCGAAAAATCGCTTTGATTCGATGTTAAACATGGCTGTCAGCGGCCATCTTTGTTTACAAAGAGTTATCTAATAAAAACTTGTAACGACTACTTCTCTGTAACTACTTAACGGATTTTCATGAAACTTTACAGGAATGTTGCTCTTGATGTCTTATTGATCCTAGCAAAATTTCAGGTAGGCCGGAAATACAAGATGGCTGCCATGGCTGAAAATAGATTTTCAAATTTCAAGTTTGTAGCGACTACTTCTTGAAAACTATAAGTGATATTGGTATGGGACTTTTTCAAAAATGATCAGTAAGACATGATGTTGATCCTTGTCAAAAATTATTTTGATTTGACATTAAACATGGTCGCATCTTTGTTTACATAGAGTAATATAATGAAAACTTGTAGCGACTACTCCTATGAAACTGCTTGATGGATTTTCATGAAACTTCACAGGAATACTGACCTAGCTATCAAAAATCTATCAGTAGAGCTTCAAGGTCATTGACCTATTGTTTTTTAAAATGATCGCCAACGCCTAGACTATCAAGATTGTTCAAATAAAGTCCCCGGGGTCAAAAATGGCCGTGCCCCGGGGGTCCAAAGTTTGTATATTGAGATTTTGCATGTTTTTCATATAGACATATAGGAAAAAACTTTAAAAAATCTTCTTCTCTGAAACCACAAGGCAGAGAGCTCTCATGTATTTCATGTAGCATCAGCTTATAGTCCTCTATTAGGTTTGTTCAAATGGTGACCCTGGGGTCAAATTTGTCCCCGCCCCGGGGGGGTCACAGTTTTACATTGACTTATATAGGATTTTTTTTAAAAAATCTTCTTTTCGGAATCTACAGGAGCCAGAGATTTGATACTTTACATTTAATTATTATAAGTTTATGGTCCTTTACCAAGTTTGTTCAAATGGTGACTCTGGGGTCACATTTGGTCCCGCCCCAAGGGTCACATGTTTTACATAGACATGTATATGGAAAAACTTAAAAAATCTTCTTTTCCGAAACTGCAAGAGCCAGAGGTTTAATATTTTGCTGTTGCTATAAGCTTATGGTCCTTTACCAATTTTGTTCAAATGGTGACCCTGGGGTCACATCTGGCCTCACCCCGGGGGTCACAGTTTTACATAAATGCTTGTATAGGGAAAAAATGAAAAAAATCTTCTTCTCTGGAACTGCAAGAGCTAGAGGTTTAATATTTTGCATTTGCTATAAGCTTATGGTCCTTTACCAAGTTTGTTCAAATGGTGACCCTCGGGTCACATTTGACCCCGCCCCAAGGATCACATGTTTTACATAGACATGTATAGGGAAAAACTTAAAAAATCTTCTTTGAAACTGCAAGAGCCAGAGGTTTAATATTTTGCATTTGCTATAAGCTTATGGTCTGACACCAATTTGTTCAAATGGTGACCAATTGGTCACATTTGTCCCCACCCTGTGGGTCACAGTTTTACTTCTTCTTCTCTGGAACCACATGGCACAGTGCTCTCATGTATTACATGTAGCATCAGCTTATGGTCCTCTACCAAGTTTGTTCAAATGGTGACCCTGGTGTCAAATTTGGACGCGCCCCGGGGTTAAATTTTTTTTTTATTTTTATTTTTTTTAATTTGATTTATTTTTTAATTTATTTTTAATTTCAATTTTTTTTTAAATTATTTCCCTTTAGTTATTTTTGATTGATTTGAATTTTTTTTTTTTTTTTTTTTTTAATTACTTCAAAATTTCTTGTCGGCGCTACTCATCCTAAATGCCTTGTTGAATTTCGACAAAAGTTGGCAGGAAGCATCGGTAAGATGTCTAGTTGTGCATATCACGCTTTTGTTCCAGTTCGCTGATTTTTGACAGAGTTTTGGCCCTTTGACATTTATATTTTAAATTTCTTGTGGGCGCTACTCCTCTTAAACGGCTTGTTGAATTTCTACGAAATTTGGCAGGAAGCCTCAGTATGATGTCTAGTTGTGCAAAGCGCGGTATATCAATGAAATCTTGGACAATTTTGAAAACCAGCTAGATCTTGTTAGTAATAATAGAGTTATGGCCCTTGATTTGTTGAAAAATGCTATATTGTATTTGCCTTTGTTAAATTTATAGGAGAAGAGAGCTATATCTAGCTATATCTATTTAAATCAATTAGAGCTGTTTAAGCCAGTAGAGCGTCCACAGGCCCTCTTGGGCCTCTTGTTTATTTATAAGCTCTACTGGCCAAGGGCCAGCAGAGCTTATGGGATGGTGTGTTGTCTGTCGTCCGTCGTCCATCATCTGTCGTCTGTTAACTTTTCTTCAAACGACTTCTCCTCAGAAACCGCTTGGCTAATTTTGACCAAACTTCGCATCGATGACCCTGAGATGAATGCTTTTTAGATTTGTTAAAATTGGGTCAGTGCTACATCCAAGATGGCTGCCATTACCATATATGGTCGAACCCTTAAAAAATCTTCTTCTCCTGAACCGCTGGACAGATTTCAACAATTTTTCTTTTAAAATAATCGCCAACGCCTAGACTATCAAGTTTGTTCAAATAAAGTCCCCGGGATCAAAAATGGCCGTGCCCCGGGGGTCCAAAGTTTGTATATTGAGGTTTTTCATATAGACATATAGACATATAGGAAAAAACTTTAAAAAATCTTCTTCTCTGAAACCACAAGGCACAGAGCTCTCATGTATTACATGTAGCATCAGCTTATGGTCCTCTACTAAGTTAGTTCAAATGTTGACCTGAGGTCAAATTTGTCCCCGCGCCGGGGGTCACAGTTTTACATAGACTTATATAGGATTTTTTTTTTTTAATTTTCTTCTCGGAAACTACAAGAGCCAGAGGTTTGATATTTTGCATTTACTATAAGCTTATGGTCCTTTACCAAGTTTGTTCAAATGGGGACCCTGGGGTCACATTTGGCCCCGCCACAAGGGTCACATGTTTTACATAGACATGTATAGGGAAAAACTTAAAAAATCTTCTTCTCTGAAACTGCAGGAGCCAGAGGTTTAATATTTTGCTGTTGCTATAAGCTTATGGTCCTTTACCAATTTTGTTAAAATGGTGAACCTGGGGTCACATCTGGCCCCGCCCCGGGGGTCACAGTTTTACATAAATGCTTGTAAAGGGAAAAATGAAAAAAATCTTCTTCTCTGGAACCACATGGCACAGAGCTCTCATGTATTACATGTAGCATCAGCTTATGGTCCTCTACCAAGTTTGTTCAAATGTTGACCCTGGTGTCAAATTTGGACGCGCCCCGGGGGTAACAGTTTTAAAAAAAATAAAATTTTAATAATTTAATTTGATTTATTTTTAGCTCTACTGGCCGAAGGCCAGCAGAGCTCATGGGATGCCGAGTTGTCCATCGTCTGTCCGTCGTCCGTCGTCGGCGTTAACTTTTGTCTCGTTAAGACGATAGGGCCTTCATTTTTCATCCGATCTTTGCCAAACTTTAACAGGTTGTTAATATCAATGTAAGCTCGGATAAGTTCGAAAACCAGCCAGATCGGACCAGTAACAGCGGAGTTATGGCCCTTGATTTAGTTGAAAAAGCTATATTGGTATATTTTGCCTCGTTAAGACGATAGGGCCTTCATTTTTCATCCTATCTTTACCAAACTTTACCACATTGTTAATATGAATGAAAGCTCGGATAAGTTCGAAAACCAGCCAGATCGGACCAGTAACAGCGGAGATATGGTCCTGGATTTAGTTAAAAATGCTATATTGCTATATTTTGCCTCGTTGAGATTATAGGGCCTTTGTTTTTAGCTCTACTGGCCGAAGGCCAGCAGAGCTTATGGGATGACGAGTTGTCCGTTGTCCGTCGTCCGTCCGTCGTCCGTTCGTCGTCCGTTGTTAACTTTTGTCTCGTTAAGACGATAGGGCCTTCATTTTTCATCTGATCTTTACCAAACTTTAACAGGTTGTTAATTTCAATGAAAGCTTGGATGAATTCGAAAACCAGCCAGATCGGACCAGTAACAGCGGAGTTATGGTCCTTGATTTAGTTAAAAATGCTATATTGCTATATTTTGCCTCGTTAAGACGATTAAGGGCCGTCGTTTTTGATCTTATCTTTACCAAACTTTACCACATTGTTAATATCAATGAAAGCTCGGACAAGTTCGAAAACCAGCCATATCAAACTAGTATCAGCAGAGTTGTAGCCATTGATTTAGTTAAAAATGCTATATTTTGCATCGTTAAGACGATAGGGGCTTTATTGTTCATCCGATCTTTACCAAACTTTATCACATTGTTAATATCAATGAAAGCTCGGACAAGTTCAAAAACCATTCATATCAGACCAGTAATAGCGGAGTTATGGCCCTTGATTTAGTTCAAAATGCTATATTTTGCCTCGTTAAGACGATAGGGCCTTCATTTTTCATCCTATCTTTACCAGACTTTACCACATTGTTAATATCAATGAAAGCTCGGACAAGTTCGAAAAGCAGCCAGCAGAGTTATGGCCCTTGATTTAGTTAAAAATGCTATATTTTGCCTCGTTAAGACGATAGGGGCTTTATTGTTCATCCGATCTTTACCAAACTTTATCACATTGTTAATATCAATGAAAGCTCGGACAAGTTTAAAAACCATTCATATCGGACCAGTAACAGCAGAGTTATGGCCATTGATTTAGTTAAAAATGCTATATTTTGCCTCGTTGAGACCATAGGGGCTTCATTGTTCATCCGATCTTTACCAAACTTTATCAGATTGTTAATGTCGTTGAAATCTGACAAATTTGAAAACCAGCCAGATCGGTCCAGTAACAGCGGAGTTATGCCCTTGATTTTGTTAAAAATCCTATAATTTGCCTCGTCATACGATAGGGCCTTCATTTTGCATCTAATCTTTGCCAAACTTGACCATCTTTTATGACTTTCTTTTTTTATATATATTTTTTTTCATTTATTTAATTATTATTATTTTTTTAAATTCTTTTTAAATTTTTTTTTTTTTGAAACAATTATTGATTTATATATATATACTCGCCGTCATAAGAAAGTATCCACTTCTAAATATTGATATACAAATACCATGAGAACCAATAATCACAATTTTTCCTATTATTATATTAGATACAACATTTACAAACATGTTTAAATATGAAATATGAACATTCAATAAAGAATAAAATGTTTAAATCGATTCTAAAGCGCAACAGGCGTAAAACAAAAGTCACAGAGCTAATAACGTTACAGCTGGTCCCATAAGTTGATTTAGTTAAAAAGCTGTTTTTTGCCCGAAACTTTCAAAAAAAACGTAAATGGCAGTCACTCGCTTCATTGATGTTATAAGAGCCATGTTAGCCAGTAGAGCGTCCACAGGCCCTCTTGGGCCTCTTGTTCATCCTATCTTTACTAAACTTTATCACATTGTTAATATCAATAAAAGCTCGGTCAAGTTTTAAAACCAGCCAAATCGGACTTGTAACAGCGGAGTTATGGCCCTTGATTTAGTTTAAAATGCTATATTTTGCCTCGTTAAGACGATAGCGGCTTCATTGTTCATCCGATCTTTACCAATCTTTATGAGATTGTTAATATCAATGAAAGCTCGGACAAGTTCGAAAACTAGCCATATCGGATTAGTAAAAGCGGAGTTATGGCCCTTGATTTAGTTAAAAATGCTATATTTTGCCTCGTTTAGACGATAGGGGCTTCATTGTTCATCAGATCTTTACCGAACTTTATCAGATTGTTAATGCCGTTGAAAGCTCAAACATTTTCGAAAACCAGCCATATTTGATTAGTAAAAGCGGAGTTATGGCCCTTGATTTAGTTAAAAATGCTATATTTTGCCTCGTTAAGACGATAAGGGCTTCATTGTTCATCTGATCTTTACCAAACTTTGTCAAATTGTTAATATCAATGAAAGCTGGGACAAGTTCGAAAACCAGCCATATCAGATTAGTAAAAGCGGAGTTATGGCCCTTGATTTAGTTAAAAATGCTATATTTTGCCTCGTTAAGACGATAAGGGCTTCATTGTTCATCCGATCTTTACCAAACTTTGTCAAATTGTTAATATCAATGAAAGCTCGAACAAGTTCGAAAACCATTCATATCGGACCAGTAACAGCGGAGTTATGGCCCTTGATTTAGTTAAAAATGCTATATTTTGCCTCGTTAAGACGATAGAGTCTTTATTTTTTATCCGATCTTTACCAAAAATTTATAAGATTGTTAATGTCTATGAAAGCTTGGTCAAGTTCGAAAACCAGGCGTATCAAAACATAAACAGCGGAGTTATGGCCCTTGATTTTGTTAAAAATGCTATAAGTTGCCTCGTCATATGATTGCATCTAATCTTTGCCAAACTTTAGCAGATTTTATGAGTTTTTTTTTTATGTTGTTAATATTTTTATTATTGTTTTTTTTATTGATTTTTTTTAATATTTATTATTTTTTTTCTTTTTTTTTAATTGATTGATTCATTAAATGTTTTTCATTATTTTTTTTTTTTTTTTATTTTTTTTTAACTCTATGTTGGACCAGTCGGACCAGTATCAGAGGAGGTATGGCTCTTGATTTAGTTAAACATGCTATGTTTTGCCTCGTTAATACGGTAGGGCCTTCATTTTTCATCTGATCTTTACCAAACTTTACCAGATTCTTTAGTTATGGCCCTTGATTTAGTTAAAAAGCTGTTTTTTGCCCAAAACTTTCAAAAAAACATAAATGGCAGTCACTCGCTTCATTGATGTTATAAGAGCCGTGTTAGCCAGTAGAGCGTCCACAGGCCCTCTTGGGCCTTTTGTTATTATTTTTATTTTTTTTATTTTGGTGCGGCGTCCGTCGTCTGTCCGTTCGGCCGTCTGTCTGTCCGTAAACTTTTATTTGTAGCGACTACTCCTCTGAAACTACTTGAGGGATATTCATGAAACTTTACAGAAATGTTGCCCATTTATTTATTTCGATGCGACTTTAAACATGGCCGCTAGTGGCCATCTTTGTTTACATAGATTTATATAGTAAAAACTTGTAGCGACTACTCCTCTGAAACTACTTGACGAATTTTTATGAAACTTCACAGGAATGTTGCTCTTGATGTCTTATTGATCCCAGATTTTATTTAGGTCGTTCGGAAATTCAAGATGGCCGCCATGGCTAAAAACAGAATTTAAAAAAAAAAAAAGTAGCGACTACTTTTTGAAAACTGTAAGTAATATTGATATGGGACTTTTTCTAAAATGATCAGCATGGCTTGATGTTGATCCTTGTCGAAAATTATTTTGATTCGACATTAAACATGGGCGCCAGTGGCTATCTTTGTTTACATAGAGTTTGTATAGTAAAAATTTGTAGCGACTACTTCTCTGAAACTACTTGGCGGATTTTCATGAAACTTCGCAGGAATGTTGCTCTTGATGTCTAGTTGATCCTAGCACAATTTCCGGTTGGCCGGAAATTCAAGATGACCTCCACGGCTAAACATAGATTTTTAAAAAAAAAAGTTTGTAGCGACTACTTCTTAAAAACTGTAAGTGATTTTGATATTCGACTTTTTCTGAAATGATCAGCATGAGAAGATGTTGATCCTTATTAATTTTATTCGACATTAAACATGGTTGCCAGTGGCCATCTTTGTTTACCTAGTTATATAGTAAAAACTTCAACTTGTAGCGGACTACTCCTCCGAAACTACTTGACAGATTTTTATGAAACTTCACAGGAATGCTGATCTAGCTATCAAAATCTATCAGTAGAGCTTCAAGGTCATTGACCTCTTGTTATTTTTTATTATTATCTCTACTGGCCAATTTGGAAAACCAGCCAGATCGGACCAGTAATGGCAGTGTTATGGCTCTTGATTTAGTAAAAAATGCTATATTTTGACGATAGTCACTCGCTTCATTGATGTCATAAGAGCCATATTAGACAGTAGAGCGTCCACAGGCCCTCTTGGGCCTCTTGTTTTTCATTTCTTACACATATAGCTATGTTGCCCCCACCTGTGCCAGCCCCATTGATTTTTTTACATATTTCTGTGTTGTTTTGGTCAACTTTTACCCATATATCTATGTTGCCCCACCTCCTCCCGACACCCCAACCACCCCCATCCCACCACTCGAAACTCGATTTTTATTTTTACATATTTCTGTTTCCACCCCCTCATACCCCCCCCCCCCCCCCCACCCCCCCCCCCCCCCCCCCCCCCCACACACACACACACACACACACCCCACACCACACACACACACTCGAAACTTGATTTTTTTTTTTTTTACATATTAATGTTTTGTTTTGTTAATTTTTTACACATATAGGTATGTTACCCCCCCACACCCCATCCCCTAACCATACTCCCCACCCCATCATCACCACCACCCGAATGTAATATTTGTTATTTATTTTTTTTGCTCGATTTGTGGCTTTCTACCCTTTGGTTTTCTTGTATTCATATATACATCATCATTGTGTCATACTTATATTGCCTATTAATTATACACCACCCCCCCGCAAAGGGGAGGGGGTATACTGGAATCACCGCGTCCATCCATCCGTCTGTTCGTAGACGCAATTCTTGACGGGGCTATTTCTCAATAACTCCATCTTAGAATTTCGCGAAACTTGCAAGGAAGTATCAATATCGAGTGGACATGCGCAAACTTTCATGACGTTCCGGTTCGATAATTTTACACCGAGTTATGGCCCTTTGTATTTCTAATATATGTATACAGTCGATTTTGGTTATTTGCAGAGCACATTTGTCAAGAAAATATATGCGATTAACCAGATATTCGAATAGCCGAAATTGAACATTTTGTAGATGTAGCGGTGCACGTTTCTATTTTCGTTTTACTGTTCTGTTAATACTTACATAGAAACTCCATAAAAGCGAGTTAATTATATGTAAGATGTTTGATAGGATTAATATTGGGCATACATGTATCCGTATTTCTGTTATTTGATAGATTTTATGCAATATTTATGCATATTTGTTTCAACCTGCGTCACTTTGCTATGGTTTGTCGTGTGAATTACACAGCCATGATAATAACACAAAAGCTTATTTTATTTTTCATTTATGAAGTAACCTTTATGAGCTACTCAATGTCATATGCATCTCTACCGACACTAGCAAACCGAGGGCAATAAATAATTAACAACACATTGCTTTACATTGCATACAAACTTATTATTAAATTGTGTATGGTAATTGGTGAGTGATTGTCATGGCGTGGAAGCTTTATGGAAGCCGCACAAAAGGGCAAACTTTCTCTTGGCAAGTCAATTAGCACCTTTTGACAATCAATTTGCCTCGGGCTTATCTCTGTGACCGTGTCAATCAATTAACAGTTGAAAAATACAGGTAAATTTGACTTTCAATATGCAATTAGCCAGATATTCGTTATGCAATTATCCGAAATGTGACAAAAACCTATGCGATTATACAGGTTTATTTACATGCAAAAGAATACGAATGGTTTTGTGTTTCAGAACTTTATGCAATTAACCGAAATATGCAATTAACCGATATGCGATTAAACGGAATCGACTGTAATACAAAATTTTTGTGCGGACTATTTCTCTAAAACTCCTTGTTAGAATTTATTGAAACTTGCTAGGAGGTATCAGTGTCAAGTGGAGATGTGCACATGTCATGACATTCAGTTTCAATAATTTTTCACTGAGTTATGGCCCTTTGTATTTTGAATGCATTACATAGTTGGTAGTGAAATAGAAAATTCTTGTCTGCGCTATTTCTCTAAAACCCCATGTTATAATTTCATGAAACTTGCTACGAAGCATCAGTATCAAGTGAATATGCGCATACTGTCATGACATTCCGGTTCAATAATTTTCCTCTGAGTTATGGCCCTTTGTATTTTTAATGCATTTCATACTTGGTTATAGTGAAATAGAAAATTCTTGTCTGCGCTATTTCTCTAAAACCCCATGTTATAATTTCAAGAAACTTGCTACGAAGCATCAATATCAAGTGAATATGCGCATATTGTCCTGACATACCGGTTCGATAATTTTCCACTAAATTATGGCTCTTTGTATTTCTAATATATATATATAATACAAAATTCTTGCACGGGCTATTTCTCTAAAACTCCTTGTTAGAATATCAAATGGAGATGTGCATACTGTCATGACATTCAGGTTCAATAATTTTTCACTGAGTTATGGCCCTTTGTATTTTTAATGCATTTCATACTTGGTAGTCAAATAGAAAATTCTTGTTCGGGCTATTTCTCTAAAATCCCATTTTATAATTTCGTGAAACTTGCTACAAAGCATCAATATCAAGTGGAGATGCGCATATTGTCGTGACATTCCGGTTCAGTAATTTTCCAGTCAGTTATGGCCCGTTGTATTTTAATGCATTTCATATATCTTAAAGGAACAAAGTCTTGTATGTTTACCCACCCCCCAACAAGATGCCAGCGGGGGTATTTGTCCACCTCCTACGACAGTTCTTAGTAGTTCTGTCTGGTTTGTTAGAGTATATGGCCTGGCAAGGATTTCTTCATTTACAATGTCCCATTTTATTGGGATGACATTAGGGTCACCCGAGAACCTAGTGTAAACCCCCAGGAACGGTTTTGCCACAGACCGTTGCAAGGTGGTACCCCTATTATCAACCCTATGTGAGGCCTCTATAGCCCAGTGGTAGAGCACTGGGCCCACAAGCGGAAGGTCGTGGGTTCAAACCCCGCCAGATGCTGGTCTCTCCATTATCATCTTTCATTTATTCATTGCTTATCATTCATTTGATTCATGAGTAGTTAGTACCTCACTGCTGTCTTTTGACGATGTTAGGCCGACGTTCACTGAAAGAAGGGAAGCTGTAGACAGAAATTCGTTGGTTCTTCGTATGGCGCGTCTAAAGTATGCAGTGGCCAGTAGCCTAGTAGTGGCATAGTAGCTTGAATGGAGTACCATGGAGTACTAGGGGGAGGCTGTTTCACAGCAATAGACAATAACAGAAGACATATCAGCAATGTCCCAGAAACAGTACAATCCGAAGAAAAAAGAGAAAAATCAGGTGAACTGCGGGTGAACAGCGAGAGTCATCGCAGAAACGGATTATACAGCGAGGCTTCAGCAGAAAGTATGTCAGAACAGATCACCATCTAGTAGGAGGGACAACAGCAGAGCTGACGGAAGACGGAGTGAGGGGAGGCGAAAGAAAGGAGCAGATAAAAGGGGTTGAGAAGGTGGGCCAAAAAAACACAAAAAAAACAAAAAAAAACTATGTTTGATGTCACATACCTTGCCTCTTATTTATCCCAGTAGTTGTTGTTTGTTTTTGTTTTTGATGCATGCTTTTGATAGACTGTGGTCCTTGAATGCTAAATGTCCTGTTCAAATTTTATATCTACTTTTATTAAGCATGGCAGACTTGGCCTATCATCTGTTGTCTTTGTTGTCATCCATCTTCCGTCACACTTTAACCTGCAACCTAACCTTGGCCATAATTTGAAATGTATTTGACCTATGATCATAAAACTTCACACACATCTTGATCTTACTTCAGTTGCACATGTCCAATAACTCTTGAGTTATGCCCTTTTCATAAAACGTTAACCTGCAGCCTATACAGCAGGCAATACAAGTTACAAAATATTATATATTACAATAACTATAGACGTTTGGTTTTTGTCGATCCCATTTACAGATCTCGACTTAAGAGATCACAATGTTGTCAAGGTGTGTGTGTGTGTCAATTCATTCGTTTGTTCGTCCGTTTATCCTTTTCGTTAATCCGTGCATCCAACTTTTATTTAAGACATGCGTATCTTCCTTCTATCTTCCAGAATCTTCACCAAACTTAACAGAATGTTCCTTATATGCATCTAACGTCATGAGCAAAATTTTGGGTCTCTTTGTCCTACTTTTGATAAAATATAGGTCACGTCTGGTGACATTAATTAAATTAAAAACGAAGTATGTAAGGAACAATCTCATGGGATTGACATTGGCTTTAGTCAAATTGAAAATCTGGACCACTTACCCATAGGACTCAACATGCAGGCCGTGGCCTTCTAGAGTATGTACTTGTTTTTATGGACCTGAGTAAAAGTAATATTCTCCTGCAACTGGAATGTCACACGTTATTCCATTGGTTAATTCTGCTGCAACTGGAATGTCACACGTTATTCCATTGGTTAATTCTGCTGCAACTGGAATGTCACGCGTTATTCCATTGGTTAATTCTCCTGCAACTGAAATGTCTCACGTTATTCCATTGTTTAACGTATTGAATTTGCGACCATAAAACTCCCAATATACCAGTTAAAAAGAATATGATGTTACAACAAAGTATTTAGATAGCGCCTATTATAGAACCTCATATCGACCTTGTCAACAGTCTTTGTAATCAATTGTACAAGCAATAGACAGATTTATATAATATATATTGCAGAGGGTCAGTTATACACCGAGACATCACCACAAAGAATATTGTTCTTGATTGCCAAAATAATGCGAGACTTTTAGACTTTGGATTGTGCAGGGTGTTTAAAGAAAATCAGACGTCCCTCAGGTTGAACTCATCTGCCAACTATGGTACGCCCGGATACTCTGTGACCAAATATAAAAAAGAGTTGACAAAAGGCTTTGATTGTTCAAGCTTTGGTATAGGTAAGTTTGCACGTTTTGATTTTTGCAAGCAATTTTTAGCTTACCTGAGAGGAAGGCTCCAAAGTGAGCTTTTATGACCAATTTTTGTCCGCCATCCACCATCCATCACCCGGACCAGACCTCCCTTACACACACTCCCTTCCACCCACATACCCACACCCTTCCCTCAACATACACCCTGGAGAAAAAGCATATTTGAAAATAAAACCATTAGTAAGTAATCTAGGTTGTGACGAAACTAAATCAGAAACTGAAAATATAAATATTGAATGCATGTGTGATGAAATAGGGGTTTCTTTGTGTTCATTCAATGTTTTAACAAACCATAGGAAAAAGCACCCAGGTCTCGTGATATTTTGTTGCACGTGGGAAACAATATGGCAGTCGTCTGTTGACATTTTCAGTCGTTGCATAATTATGTGATAATTTGTGTAAAATTAAAGACTTAAAAGAAAATTACAAGTTTGTAATATATAATAACACCTTTCTGAGATTTGAGTTTACGAAAAATTGCAGAAGTGCAAATCTCTGGGACAGATTGCGTGTGTGTGTAGTTCTAAGGATTACAGTTCCTCAGCCTTTTAAGCAGTAGGACTTCCGAAAGGTATAGGTACAATACAGTCTGGACTTCGCGACACATTGCAACCATAATAAGATTTTTTAAGTGACACCTAAGTCCTTATGTGGTTTGGATGAAAATAAGTCACTTACAGGTCGATAAAATACTCAAAATGGTCGCATCAGACAATTGGTCTATAAATACACATTTCTTGAGCAATCTTAACCAAACTTGCACAGATTGTATATGACCATTAAGATCTCGGACAAGTTCGATAATTGGCAAGATCGGACGAGTAACACCAGAGTTATGGCCCCTGAATTAGCAAAAAATGCAGTTTTTCATCTTGTTTATATGATAAAGGCCACATTTCTTGAGCAATCTTAAAGCTACACAGTCCCTATTTTAACTGGTAATAACTCATGAATATGAATAAGTCACGTGTGAAGTACTTTCAAATCGACGAACACCCCAAAAGTCGGTATATAAACAGAAATCAGTGCGTAAAATTTCACATTTTTATTTAGCCTCCAAATAGGTAACATCAATAGAAAAATGCTATATTGTATTTTCCTTTGTTAAATCTGTAGCTACTTCATTTTTAGCTCTACTTGCCGAAGGCCAGCAGAGCTTATGGGATGCCAAGTCGTCCATCGTCCGTCCTTCAGTCGTCCGTCCGTCGTTCACTTTTGTCATGTTAAGACGATAGGGCCTTTATTTTTCATCCGATCTTTACCAAACATTACCAGATTGTTAATATTGGTGAAATCTTGGACAAGTTCGAAAACCAGCCAGATTGGACCAGTAACAGTGGAGTTATGGGCCTTATTAAAAATGCTATATTATGTCCCTTGATTCAGTTAAGGCCAAAGGCGCAGTCGGTAGCGCGGCGGATTTGTAACCGGAGGCCCCGGGTTCAATCCTCCGTGGTGCCACTGAGTTCCGTCGGTGTGTTCTTGGGCAAGACACTTTACCTTAGCCTCGTCCGTCGGATGGGGACGTAAACCGGGCGGTCCCGTGTATCGGTCTATCCTCCGAGCACGTTAAAGAACCATAGGAATCTATTCGATAATAAGAGTAGGGCAGGTTCCCGGATTCCTATGTATCCTTCCCCTCTCTCTGGGGCGGCTCTAAATAACCTATACTGTGTTGATGAGCCGTTAAACAACATTCAATTCAATTCAATTAAGGCCAAACAAAATAATTAGGTGTGTTTCCTATTGCATGCTCTAAAAAAATAGGGTAGGCATTTTCTTTTTTTTTTCTTTTTCTTTTTTTTTTTGGATTAAGATATTGTGAGATTCTACATATATTTATCTAATAAATCCCATACAAGTTGATGATGCAACTGAAAGTTTCTCTGTGATGTCAGTTTACCACGATATATTGCGATAAATCATTGTTCAGAACAAATTTAATATTTTCTTAGCCGTTTTTTTTGGAGAAAAAAATTGGCTTATAGACTGGCGTAAACAGGGCGGGCGGCGACATTTTGTTTTTTCTATATTTCTCCGCATTAACATATACGATCTTCATCACACTTTAACTTCACTGTGACCTACTTTCTCCGAAAAATACCTTTTTGTTTAAGTTTCGGGGGAGAGGGGGGGAGGGTGGAGGGGGGAGTAAATAAAGTTTTTGTTATATCTCCGCATTACCATGTCCGATCTTCATCAAACTTTAACCGCACCTTACTCCCAATAAACAATGACCATACCCTGAAAACTAGGTCAGTGTGACCTACTTTCTCCAAAATATACCTTTTTGTTTAAGTTTCGGAGGGGAGGGAGGAAATAAAGTTTCTCAGCATTATCTTGTCCAATCTTCATCAAACTTTAATAACACCTTCCTCTCATCAAGCACTGACCATACCCTGAAAACTAGGTCACTGTCACCTACTTTCTCCAAAATATGCATTACGTTAATTTTTTAGTTTAAATTTGGGCCTGGGGAATTAAATTTTTGTTATATCTCAGCATTACCACATCTGATCTTCATCAAATTTTAACAGCATCTTACTCCCATTAACCACTGATCATACTCTGAAGAAGGCTAAAAATATCGGACAGGGAAAGCAGCATTCAAGGACGACAGTCAACCACAAAACACAAAAACAAACACGCACACAGTCAAACGAAAAGGCAAAAGTAATAAAAAATGCAAACAACATCACAAACACAAAAGGGTTGACAATAGGGCTACCGCCTTGGAACGGTCAGTGGCAAAGTAGGCCACTGGGGGTTTAAACCGGTTCTAGGGTGCACCAAACCTCACACTTACCCTACTGTCATCCCATTAAAACAGGACAGTGTAAATAAAGAAATCCCCGCCATGATCTAAACTCTTACCAACAAGGCAGCATCAATAGGCAATATAAGTAAAACACAAATATGCTCGTGTAAATATAATACAAAAAAACAATAGCCTAGAAAGCCACAATGAAGATACTCAATGACTTGGCAGAAGCCAGAGCATTAAGAGAATACACTATTAAGGGCACGACAAGAAAGAACATGGACAAACATCAAACGCCACCGTCCCAATGGGCTTTAGGTAGACGTCATCATAGGGTCCACAGCCTGTCCGGTCATCGTACAATTAAAGAGGAAAGCATAGTGGCGAACTGTAAAAGGGTCCACCACCAAGCATGCAGTACGTTGCAAAATGATAGGGTCATAACCTCTTTTGATAAACTTTTTAACAAGTTTAACAAAGATAGTATGAAAGTGATCATGACCAAGAATCTTACGAAGTTTATAAATTACATCACCATAGAAATCAGGTTGTGATAGTCCTTGTCGCAGAAGAGTCCTTAAATTACATTTATATTTGGAAAGAAGATCAGGGTTACGATAATAAAATTTTGCAAAGGTTTTGCGAAGTTTAGGGTAACGGTAACCCTGATTGAGTAACTTTTTAGTTATACAAAGATTACAAATATTAAAGTCCTCAACTCGAGTACAAGCTCTAGAAAAACGAATAAATTGAGACAGATACACCCAATAAGAAGTTGCTCGGGGAACATCCCCATCCAAGTGGGGATAATTAACAATGTCAAAATTAAAATCATCTCTCTTGTCATAGATTTTGCTAATTATTTTACCATTTTCAATCGAGAGATCGAAATCAAGAAAAGATGCGTTATTATCAGATATATTTTCTTTATTAAGCCGAAGTTCTTTAGGATAAATATTATGAACCATAGTTGGAAAGAAAGTGTTGTCAATGTTCAGTATGTCATCCAGATATCTAGAGGTGTCATTAAAAGCTTCAATAACATCTGCCTGGGTATCTGGTGAAAGACTCAACATGAAATCGCTTTCATAGTAAAATAAAAACAAATCTGCGACGAGTGGTGCACAGTTCGTACCCATAGGGATACCAACAATTTGTCTATAAACGGTGGTACCATACCTGACGAAAATATTATCTAATAGGAAGATGAGTGCTTCACAAACTTCATAGCAAGTCCACATAGTATAATTGTCTAAACTGCCATTAGTGAAAAACGCTTTAATATTATTACATGCTAAAAATGTAGTATTTTCTCTAGCGAATGATTTTTGAATAAGACAAATTAGCTTGTCTTTAATAAGATGATTTGGTAGGTTGTATTATTATTGTATATAGTGTAGAGAAGTCATAAGTACTTATTGATGAAACTTGACCTTTATTGAAAATTTTATCAAGAACGTCTCCTGAATTTTTTATAGACCAAAATAAATAAATCCCAGTTTTCATAAGTTTTATCACAATATAGTTTAACGTGATCTTTAACGGCAGTAAGACAAGAAGTTAAAAGTTTGGAGATGTTTGTTGTGGTGCAGGCACTAGAATTAGAAATAAAGCGAGCCTTATACGGATTTTTATGTAATTTAGGAATCCAGTACATGGTAGGCAGTTTATTTTGCTTATCGCTTACACCAGCCTTGAAAGTAGTGCACCGAGTGATATGTGCGGACACATCATCCTCAGTAGAATTAACTGGAGTATACAAATTGGTGCTGCCGAGTTCCAGAGATAAAACATTGACGTAATGTAGGCGTCAACAAATAATTACATTATTAGCTGCTTTATCTGCAGGAACTAAAACAAATTTATTATGAAATTCCTGAATTCCCGATTTTAGATTACGAAAGGAAAATCTAGGTCTCGGAAAACTAGTTCTCTGTCACCTACTTTCTCCAAAACATATGTTATATAAGCCTTTTTAACTTTGTTATACGGGCATCAACATTTTTTTTATATCTCAGCATTGCCATGTGCACTTAGCATAAAACTTGGACAGTTGGTTGCTGACACATACCAAAGATCATGCGCGGAAAAAGAAAACTAGGTTCAATGTTAAAGCATCCTTCCACTACCCAAAAAAAACAAATTTGTCTAGAAAATCTCTATTTATTCATTTCACCATACACACAGGCACTCATCTTTAGCATTTTTGAAAACCCGGCTTTAACGCCACCAGGCGTTTATTTCTTCTTTTTTTTTTAAAAAAAAAATCAAAGAGTTTTAGGGTCGGCTCCTTAAAAATAGGGTCAGTCGGCCACCGGGAACAGAGGTATTTATTTTTTTGCCTAACAATGCTATATTTTGCCACGTTAAGACGACAGGGCCTTTATTTTTCATCCAAACTTTACCAGATTACTTAATATTGGTGAAATCTCGGACAAGTTGAAAACCAGCCAGATTGGACCAGTAACAGCGGAGTTATGGTCCTTGACTTAATTAAAATGCTATATTTTGCTAGGGCCTTCATTTTTCATCTGATCTTTACTAAACTATACCAGATTGTCAATATCAATGAAAGCTCGGACAAGTTCGAAAACCAGCTATTTCCAACCAATAACAGCGGAGTTACGGCCCTTGATTTAGTTAAAAATGCTATATTTTGCCTTGTTAAGACGATAGGGCCTTCATTTTTCATCTGGTCTTAACCACACTTTTAGAGATTGTTAATATCAATCAAAGCTCGAACAAGTTCGAAAACCAGCTATATCGGACCAAGAACACCAGAGTTATGTGCCCTTGAATTATTGAAATATGCCGTTTTCAGCCTTATGAACACTCTAGCGCCTTCATATTGTATTCAATCTTCCCCAAACTTGGCCAGATTGTTGATATCAATGAAAGCTCTAACGAGTTTGAGGACCAGCCAGATCGAAACAGTAACACCGGAGTTATGGCCCTTTTTCATTATTTGGTAATGTACACTGCAAACTCAAGGGGTCGTGGGTTCAAATCTCACTGGAGACATATTTTATTTTTATAGGAAACCTTGGTTGATTGGTTCAGTTTTCAATATAAATCTTTTTTTTTCTTTTTTTTTCTTTAAATCTTTTATTTCTTTTTTTCTCATAAGAAACCTTTTTTCTTTAATTGGGAGCTTAGGGGCCCTTGTTGGATCAGTTTTACATAGAGTTATAGGGAAAAATTTCTCTGAAACTACAAGAGATAAAGGTTTAATATATTTTATTTATTATCAGCTTTTGGATCCTCTACCAAGTTTGTTCAAATGGTGAGCCTTGGGTCAAATTTGGCCCCGCCCCAGGGTTAGCCAGTAGAGTGATACAGGCTCGCTTGGGCCTCTTGTTTTTCTAATCTTTACCAAATTTGTTTAGAATGTTAATATCAATAAAAGCTTAAACAAGTTGCCTGATTCATATCCATGCATATACTTCCACCCCACACCCCCAACCCATTTTTATGAAATCTCATTCATAGAACAAAGTTGAACAAATTAAAAAATACCCATGCCAGACTAGACACACCAGACTTATTGCCCATGATTACCAGGGGAGCGATCTAGGGCCCTCTTGTTATTATATCATAGCATAACCATTTCCAATCTTCACCAAATTTTTCACAGCACCTCACGAAGCAATGACCTTACTCAAAAAACATGATCACTGTTACCTACTTTTCCAAACCATATGTTACGTTTACCTTTTTTGTCTCGCCCACAATAGTGGGTAGCAAGACATAGCAGTCATTTTTCCGGTGGTGGTGGCGGACGCATTTTAAATCGACTATATCTCAACAACCGCTGCTCGAATTTTTCTGAAACTTTGTCAGATGCTTTGTTTTGTCAGATGCTTTGTTGGGTCAAGGGACATCACTTAATGCCAAAATTACCAAGGTTATGGCCATATTTTGCATTATTTTCCCAAAACTTAACCTTGGTTTTAGGTAAGTTAACCTCAGTTAACTTTATATGATTGCCTCACTTTATGTCTTTGATACTTGGTCATATGTATTGTTGGCATTGGTGGACATCACTGAACTACAAAAAATACCAAGGTCAAGGTCATGTTTTGCGTTATTTAGGTAAGTTAACCTCCATTAAGTTTTTCTGATAGCTTTGATACTTGGTCATAATTTTATGAAGTGTTGTCTGGTGGAATCATTTAAACACAAATTTAATAAAATATTTCATATCCCGGTTGCCACGGTAGGCGAGACACCCTCAGACCGAGGTCTTGTCTGCCTTGTGTTTAAGTAATAGATAGAGTCTGGTCTCAGCAAGTTGGCTTATTTAAACACGGAGATGGGCTATGCCCATCGAGGTGTTTACATAACCAACGAGCTGTTGTAGCATAGTGACCGTACTCTAAATTCCAATATCCGGTAGTTGTAGTACGGTATAGTCACGCCCCTTTAGTTACTTGTTGTTTATGAAAATAAACATAGTTTATGTGGAAATGTAATTTACAATTTCACTTCTTTGTTGACTACTATATGTAAAATTTACTTTCACTTTATTTTGACATTTTCATAACCAGTCTATGCGCAGGTATACATAATGTATATATAAAGTACATTATTAGTTATTGGGTTTGTTACTGACCCCCTACAGAAATATGTGGGGTCAGTGAGATGTATAGGGGGCGAGGCGATATCCGAGTCCCCCTATACGTGGAGTGCGTGGTCCAGTAGTAGAGCGCCGAACTCCTGATCGAGAGGTCGTGGGTTCGATCCTCTGTCGCGGCCATGTTATTTATCCTTGAGCAAGATAATTAATCCACATTACTTAGTGATTAATCTAAGTTGTAAGAACTTGTTTCGCAATCGATGTAAAATAAATATGTTTAAAACAATACTTTTTATTGCATCGAGCACCTTTTTTAAGGCAAACACCGATATTTAACCCATTTTAATGGAGTGTCAACGTCATTGAGACGTTCGTGCAATTCGACGTCATGACGTTGACGTCACGACCGGTACAGTTTAAAAAACATTATTAAATTTACTTATTATGCTTGTTACTAACGCCTTAAAGAACTATATGCAAATTATTTAAACTTTGAATCGGAATTGTACTCCATATTGTTTTAGTGACCCTCTATGAAATCTACTGACCCACTATAGAATAACAGAGGGTCACCATGTGACCGCTCTAATCCAATAAAATTCCTAGGATTTTGTGCGAGGTGCAATAAATATAAATAGATCTCATTAACATTCTAATAATTTGACTAGAATATGTATTTTCATTGGGTCCGGCACGAGCATTAATTAGTTCGCTGATTCAGCGTTTGCTATTGTTTTGTAGACCTTAACTGCCATCCACCCCCACCGCCTTTCCTAGTTGAGCAATGCCTAATTGGTTCTGTTCGAGTCTGCTTGTTTCTTTCCATTGCGGGGCAATCAGCTATAGAAGCACAGCCTTGCCCTCAAGAAAGAGTGAAGCAAGCTGGCTCGGTCACACCAGATTTAGTACTTTACATTGATACTGGTATTGTAACATATTAACAGATTGTTATCTAATCTGTATTTACATAATGCTTGTATTATGTTGTATTCGCAGTATTATCTGGTCTTGGTGTTTTTGAGCCAGTTTTTAGCTCGACTGATCAGAGATCAGCAGAGCTTATGCCGTGGTGCGGCGTCCGTCTGTCTGTCCGTAAACTTTTTTTTGTAGCGACTACTCCTCTGAAACTACTGAATGGATTTTCATGAAACTTTACAGAAATTTTGCCCATGAAGTCTAGTTGATTCTAGCAAAAATTCATGTTGATGTGAAATCCAAGATGACCACCAGATCTAAAAACAGGTTTTTAAAAAACACGTTTGTAGCAACTACTTCTTGAAAACTATAAGTGATATTGATATGGGACTTTTTCTAAAATTATCAGCATGACAAAGAGTTATATAATGAAAACTTGTAGCCACTACTCCTCTGAAACTACTTGACGGATTTTCATGAAACTTCACAGGAATGTTGCTCTCGATGTCTAATTGATCCCAGCAAAATTTCAGATCGGCCGGAAATTCAAGATGGCCGCCAAGGCTAAAAATAATTTTTCAAAAAACAAGTCTGTAGCAACTACTTTCTGAAATCAAAATCAATCAGTAGAGCTTCAAGGTCATTGACCTCTTGTTGCCAAATAAATTTACAATTTATTTTAAAGATGGTATCTATGTATTTATTCCATTCCTAAATGAAGTTTCAGCATAAACGTAACTTAAATGATTTAATTCTCTGCATTCATCAAAGGAAATGCCACCGACCATGCTACAAGTTTGTGTTAAGCTTTTTGTTTAAGTTTCGTTTCCGCTCAATAACTTTAGTTGGGAATGAGATATTGAGTTATGAAACTTTCTGGATATGTAGAGGAAGCTTGGTGTTGCATTTGGGTTCAATGGGGTCAAGGTCACTGATACTAAAAATAGAAAACACTTTTTTGTTTAATAACTTCAGTTGTGAATGGCATATTGGCATGAATCTTTTTGGATAGGTAGCTTATATGAAGAGGAAGCTTGGGGATTGCATTTAGAGTCACTGAGTTTAAGTTCAGGGTCGCTGTTTCTAAAAATAGTAAAACGGTTTCCGTTCGATAGCTTCAGTTAGGAATGAGATATTGGCATGAAATTTTCTGGATAGGTAGCTTATATGAAGAGTAAGCTTAGGGATTACATTTTGGGTCACTGGGTTCCAGGTCAAAGTCACTGTTGCTAAAACATAGAAAAACAGTTTCCATTCAATAACTTCAGTTAGAAATTTATGAGATATTAGCATGAAACTTTCTGGACAGGTAGCTTATATAAAAAGCAATCTTGGGATGCATTTGGGGTCACTGTGGTCAAGGTCAAGTGTTAATAAAATAGGAAAATGGTTCCAGAATATTTTCATAATTAGTCACATTTCTTTACGTAGAATTTGCTTTACGTTTATGTTGTATCACAAATACTGTATGTTGAAAAGAAACTAAAATCTGTTGTGAACATCTTGCATACACTATTGACTCATCGTTCACATTGTGGAAAAACCCAGCTTTAACACCAACAGGCGTTTCTCTTGTAATTGATACATATTATGTCCTTCAAAAACAGCCATGTCATGGTATTCTCCTTAGTTTTATCTTTTGTTTTTCAGTTATTTTGGAATTGTTAACTGGAAGAAAACCGGTCGACGGAAAGGATGATAGCTTCAAATTAAAGAAATGTGTGGATGAAATTCTGGTGGATTTTAGTGACTTTGAAGAACATGTAGAAGTAAAAAAAATTCTTCTGTTCTTTATGAATATATGGTTGGAAGATACAGGTTTTTCTTTTTTTCAGTTCATCTGAGCAAAGTTATTAAGATTGCAATTTGTCTGATATATGTACCTACATCTACAGCTCTGTCAGTCCATAATCTTTTTATTATTTCAAGAACTATTAAATAGATATCAGCTAAATTTAATATGGTGGATCCTGTGGTATGAAGCCCTTGGAAATAAGATCAACTCAATATTCAAGATGGCCTCCATTACCAAATACTGCACAAACTTTTAACTCACATAAGTGAAGCTTGTCAGCTTTTGGGATTGCCTTTCGTCAGTCATACATACGTTGTTTCTTTTCTCAAAAACTACTATTTTTAATCAAATGTTATATGGGTTTCATGAGGTGAAACTTTGGGTAATTTCATCATCCAGGAGGAGACCATAACGAAATATAGCCCAAACATTTTAAAATCTTATAAACCATGGACAAGTTTTGACAGTTTTTATAATAATGTGTCGCCCGCATAGCATGTCAGATACTTAGTGATAATTTTGTCGCCCATCATGTGTCCAAAAAGTATTTGACCAATATTCGCATCTTCATTTTACCCCAAGGAATGTTTTTACACATGTCCAATAACTTCATTTGCTTCCATTTTTGCAGGGTTATGCCCCTTTTCATAAAATGTTTACCTGCAACCTGACCAAGCTCATAACTTGGCAAACTATTGAACTCTGTAATGAAATTCATACAGTTCTTCTCATAAACTGCTGGATAGGGGGATTGTTGATATTGATAAAAGCTCAGTCAAGTTCGAAAACCAGCCAAATCGGACCAGTAACACTTGAGTTATGGCCCTTGAATTATCGAAAAATGCGTGAACTGTTGATGTCAATACTCTAGTACCTTCATTTTTCATCCAATCTTTGCCAGATTGTTAATATCAATGAAAGCTCAGTCAAATTTGAAAACCAGCAATATAAAACCAGTAACACCGGAGTTATTGCCCTTGAATTAACAAAAAATGCTATATCTTTGTATTGTCAACACTACAGCGCCTCCGTTTTGCCAAACTTTACCAGATTGCTGATATTGATGGAATCTTGGTCGAGTTTGAAAAAACAGCCAGATTGGGATTGCATTTGGGGTCACTGGGGTCAATGTCAAGATCACTGTTACTAAAAATAGAAAAACGGTTTATGCTCAATAACTTCAGTTAGGAACGAGATATTGGAAGGAAACTTGCTGTATAGGTAGCTAGTTTGGGAGTTGATTTTGGGTTACTGGGGTCAAGGTCTAGGTCACTGTTACTAAAAATAGAAAAATGCTTTCCGCTCAATAACTTTAGTTAGAAACGAAGTATTGGCAGAAAACTTGCTTTGAAGGTAGGTAATATGGAAAGGAAGATTGGGATTGCATTTCAGGTCACTGGGATCAAGGTCCAGGTCACTGTCACTGTTACTATAAGTAGAAAATGCTTTTTGCTCAATACATTTACTTAGAAATGAGATATTGAAAAATTAAACTTGTTGTGTATATAGCTTATATGGAAAGAACCTAGGGATTGCATTTTAATAACTGGGGTCAAGGCGAATTTCACTGTTTCTGAAAACAGAAAAAATGGTTTCCACTCAATAACTTTAGTTAGGAATGAGATATTTGAACAAAACTTGCTGTGGAGGTAGCTTATATGGAAGGGGGGCATGGGATTGCATTTGAGATTACTGGAATACTGTTACTAATAATAGAAAAATGGTTTCTGGGAAAGAACTTCAGTTAGGATTGAGATATTTATAATGAAACTTTGTAGGTAGGTTGTGGAAAACCTGGTTTTCGTGAAATTTCCAATTTTAATACTAGCCAAACTTTATCAAAAAACATTCCACTCCCTATAGCAGCGCCCACCCTACCCTTGGCCGCCTGCATTGTTGTTTTTTTGTAGTTTTATTTTATGCGGTTGTCTTGATCATTGTAGAAAGAGTTATATAATGAAAACTTGTAGCGACTACTCCTCTGAAACTACTTGATGGATTTTCATGAAACTTCACAGGAATGTTGCTCTTGATGTCATTGATCCTAGCAAAATTTCAGGTCGGCCGGAAATTCAAGATGGCCGCCACGGCTAAAAATAGATTTTCAAAAAACAAGTTTGTAGTGACTCCTACCTGAAATCAAAATCAATCAGTAGAGCTTCAAGGTCATTGACCTCTTGTTTTTACTTACAAAACTGTTTGCAAAAAGCAAACTAGAATTGAAACAAGCAACCACCCTACATATATGAAAAAGGGAAAGCAATACATATTTCTTCTATTTCTTCTATTCTTTTTCTCTTCATACTAACTCCTCCTGCTGGTAAACATACCCTCTTTTTGTCTCGCCTTTTCGAAGAAAAAAAGAGACAGGTGTTGCTTTTCTGACGGCGTCAACATTCAAGTTTTGCGTTAAGGTCATTTTCTCACAAACTGTATACACTACACCTTTCAAACTTTGTTTATAGTTGTATCTTGGGTGGTACATCGCAACTTGACATAGCAAATGTGGAAGTGACCTTAACCCTTCAAGCAAAGGGCAGATAACTTAATAATTTTTAGGTTCAACTTTTGCGTTTAGGTCACTTTTTCACAAATTGTATGCACTACACCTTTCAAACTTTGCTTGTAGTTATATCTTGAATGGTACATTGCAACGTGACAATGCATATGTGGATGCGACCTTCACCATCCAAGCAAAGGGCAGATAACTTTAATTGTTACATTTACATCACTTTCTCATGAACTATAATTATGCACTAGATGTTTTAAACCTGATTTATAGCTTAATCTTTGGAAGAACAAATATTCTATTTTGACATAGTTGTGTCTTGGGTAGTGCATCTTTTTGGACGCATAGATTTCATCTATGACCTTGACCTACATTTTGGAGTTGATGATTTTTAGCTCTACTGGCCAAGGGCTTTCATTTTTCATCCGATCTTTACCAAACTTTTAACAGATTGTTAATATCAATGAAAGCTAGGAAAAGTTCGAAAACCAGCCAGATCAGACCAGTAACAGTGGAGTTATGGCCCTTGATTTAGTTAAAAATGCTATATTTTGCCTCGTAAATACAATAGGGCTTTCTTTCATTTTTCATCTGATCTTTACCAAACTTGACCAGATGTTTTGGCTTTTTTTTTATTAGTATTTTTTTTTGTTCAAATATATATATATAGGCCACAAAAAATTAATTACCTGGTTCTCAGACCACTTTTTCTGGGAAGAGATGTGGGTGGGCGCATTTTTTTTTTTACAATTTTACAGTGGTCAACAGACACGCGGGCGATTTCTTTTTTATCCAAACTTTAATTCCAATACATGTATTGATGAAATATATCTCGAAATACATGTGCAATAGCCATTTGGATCAGCTCATCTCTATTGTCGATCATTACCTTATCATTTCTTCCCGACTTATGCTTCTTTCAATCACAATAAGTCCATAATTATATTTGTACTTCAATCGACTCGATGACACCGCCATTATTGCATGTTGTTGTGAGACTTTGTCGATTAGACGCTTAAATCATTTTGATTCGACCTTAAACATGGCTGCCAGTGGCCATCTTTGTTTACATAGAGATATATAATGAAAACTTGTAGCGAATACTCCTCGGAAACTACTTGACGGATTTTCATGAAACTTCACATGAATGTTGCTCTTGATGGCTAATTGATCCTAGCAAAATTTGAGGTCGGCCGGAAATTCAAGATGGCCGCCACGGCTAAAAATAAATTTTCAAAATACAAGTTTGTAGCGACTACTTCTTGAAAAGTATAAGTGATATTGATATGGGACTTTTTCTAAAATGATCAGCATGACATGATGGTTATCCGAGTCGAACATTATTTTGATTCGATGTTAAACATGGCTGCCAGTGGCCATCTTTGTTTACATAGAGTTATATAATGACAACTTGTAGCGATTACTTCTCTGAAACTACTTGACGGATTTTCATGGAACTTCACACGAATGTTGCTCTTGATGTCTTATTTATACTAGCAAAATTTTAGGTCGGCCGGAAATTCAAGATGGCCACCATGGCTAAAAATAGATTTCAAAATACAAGTTTGTAGCGACTACTTCTTGAAACTATAAGTGATATTGATATGGGACTTTTTTTTAAAATGATCAGCATGACATGCATTGGTCCTTGTCAAAAATTGTTTTGATTTGATGTTAAACATGGCTGTCAGCGGCCATCTTTGTTTACGAGGAGTTATATAATGAAAACTTGTAGCGACTACTCCTCTGAAACTACTTGACGGATTTTCATGAAACTTCACAGAAATGTTGCTCTTGATGTCTAATTGATCCTAGCAAAATTTCTGGTCGACCGGAAATTCAAGATGGCCGCCACGACTAAAAATAAATTTTCAAAATACAAGTTTGTAGCGACTACTTCTTGAAAAGTATAAGTGATATTGATATGGGACTTTTTCTAAAATGATCAGCATGACATGATGGTTATCCGAGTCGAACATTATTTTGTTTCGATGTTAAACATGGCTGCCAGTGGCCATCTTTGTTTACATAGAGTTATATAATGACAACTTGTAGCGATTACTCCTCTGAAACTACTTGACGGATTTTCATGAAACTTCACACGAATGTTGCTCTTGATGTCTTATTTATCCTAGCAAAATTTTAGGTCGGCCGGAAATTCAAGATGGCCACCATGGCTAAAAATAGATTTCAAAATACAAGTTTGTAACGACTACTTCTTGAAACTATAAGTGATATTGATATGGGACTTTTTTTTAAAATGATCAGCATGACATGACGTTGGTCCTTGTCAAAAATTGTTTTGATTCGATGTTAAACATGGCTGTCAGCGGCCATCTTTTTTTACATAGAGTTATATAATGAAAACTTGTAGCGACTACTCCTCTGAAACTACTCGACGGATTTTCATGAAACTTCAGAGAAATGTTGCTCTTGATGTTTAATTGATCCTAGCAAAACTTCTGGTCGGCCGGAAATTCAAGATGGCCGCCACGACTAAAAATAAATTTTCAAAAAACAAGTTTGTAGCGACTACTTCCTGAAATCAAAATCAATCAGTAGAGCTTCAAGGTCATTGACCTCTTGTTTTTTTTTGTGTTAACGCCCTGTTAGCAGGAAGCATTGCTATGATTTCTTGTTGTGCCTATTTATTTTTTTCCCCGTTTCGTTGATTTTTGATGGAGTAACGGCCCCTTGACATTTTTACTTTTAAATTTCTTGTCGGCACTACCCCTCCTAAACGCCTTGTTGGATTTCAACGAAACTTGGCAGGAAGCATCCATAAGATGTCTAGTTATGCATATATTGGTTTTGTTCCAATTCGCATATTTTTGACAGAGTTATGGCCCTTTGACATGTTTACTTTAAATTTCTTGTCAGCGCTACTACTCCTAAACGACTTGTTGGATTTCTACAAAATTTGGCTGGAAACCTCAGTATGATGTCTAGTTGTGCAAAGCGCGGTATTTTAGTGAAATCGTGTACAAGTTCGAAAACCAGCTATATCTTGTTAGTAACGGCACTTGATTTATTGAAAAATTATTAAGAGTTATGTCACTTGATTTGTTGAAAAATGCTATATTGTTTTTAGCTTGACTGATCAGAGATCAGCAGAGCTTTTGCCGTGGTCCGGCGTCCGGCTGTCTGTCTGTCCGTCTGTCCGTAAACTTTTATTTGTAGCAACTACTCCTCTCAAACTACTGGATGGATATTCATGAAAATTTACAGAAATGTTGCCCATGTAGTCAAGTTGATTCTAGCAAAAATTCATGTGTATGTGAAATCCAAGATGGCCGCCAAAGCTAAAAATAGATTTTTAAAATACTAGTTTGTAGCGACTACTTCTTGAAAACTAGAAGTGATATTGATATGGAACTTTTTATAAAATGATCAGCATGACATGATGTTGGTTGTTGTCAAAAATCGTTTTGATTCGACATTAAACATGGCTGCCAGTGGCCATCTTTGTTTACATAGAGTTATATAGTAAATACTTGTAGCGACTATTTCTCTGAAACTATTTGGCGGATTTTCATGAAACTTTACAGGAATGTTGCTCTTGATGTCTAATTGATCCTAGCAAAATTTCAGATCAGCCCGAAATTCCAGATGGCCGCAACAACTAAAAATAGATTTTTAAAAGATAAGTTTGTAGCGACTACTTCTTGAAAACTATAAGTGATATTGATATGGGACTTTTTCTAAAATGATCAGCATGACATGATGTTGGTCCTTGTCGAAAATCGTTTGATTCGACGTTAAACATGGCTGCCAGTGGCCATCTTTGTTTACATAGAGTTATATAGTAAAAACTTGTAGCGACTACTCCTCTGAAACTACTGGGCGGATTTTCATGACACTTTACAGGAATTTTGCTTTTGGTGTCTCATTGATCCTAGCAAAATTTCAGGTCGTCCAGAATTTCAAGATGGCCTCCACAGCTAAAAATAGATTTTTAAAAATAAGTGTGTAGCGACTATTTCTTGAAAACTATAACCGATATTTATATGGGACTTTTTCTAAAAAGATCAGCATGACATGATGTTGGTCCTTGTCAAAAATCGTTTTGATTCAGTGTTAAACATGGCTGCCAGTGGCCATCTTTGTTTACATAGAGTTATATAGTAAAAAGGTTGTAGCGAATACTCCTCTGAATCTACTTGACGGATGTTCATGAAACTTCACAGGAATGTTGCTCTTTATGTCTAGTTGATCCTAGAAAAATTCCAGGCTGGCCGGAAATTCAAGATGGCCGCTACGGCTAAAAATAAATTTAAAATAAATGAGTTTGTAGCGACTACTTCTTGAAGACTATAATTGATATTGATATGGGACGTTTTCTAAAATGATCAGCATGACATGATGTTGATCCTAGTCAAAATTTATTTCGATGCGACATTAAACATCTTTGTTTACATAGATTTATATAGTAAAAACTTGTAGCGACTACTCCTCTGAAACTACTTGACAAATTTTTATGAAACTTCTCAGGAATGTTGCTCTTGATGTCTAATTGATCCCAGAATTTTTTAGGTCGGCCGGAAATTCAAGATGGCCGCCATGGCTAAAAACAGATTTTTAAAAAAAAGTTTGTAGCAACTACTTCTTGAAAACTGAAAATGATATTGAGATGGGACTTTTTCTAAAATTATCAGTATGGAATGATGTTGATCCTTGTCGAAAATTGTTTTGATGCGACGTTAAACATGGCCGCCAGCGGCCATCTTTGTTTACATAGAGTTATAATGAAAACTTGTAGCGTCTACTCCTCTGAAACTACTTGACGGATTTTCATGAACCTTCACAGGAATGTTGATCTAGCTATCAAAAACCTATCAGTAGAGCTTCAAGGTCATTGACCTCTTGTTTAGAATTAGGTCAGCTCGACATCAAAGATGGCCGCCATTATCATATATGGTTGAAACCTTAAAAAATCCTTCTTCTCAAGAACCGCTGGACAAATTCCAACAGTTTTTCTTTTAAAATGATCACAAATGCCTAGACTATCAAAAATGGCCATGCCCCGGGGGTCCAAAGTTTGTATATTGAGATGTTGCATGTTTTTCATAGACTTGCATAGGGTAAAACTTTAAAACATCTTCTTTTCTGAAACCACAAGGCACAGAGCACAGAGCTCTCATATATTACAAGTAGCATCAGCTAATGTTCCTCTACAAAGTTTATTCAAATGGTGACCTTGGGGTCAAATTTGGCCCTGTCCCGGGCATCATAGTTTTACATAGACATTAAAAAATCTTCTCTGAAACTACAAGAGCCAGAGGTTTAATATTTTGCTATTACTATGAGCTTAAGGTCATTAAAAAATCTTCTCTGAAACTACAAGAGCCAGAGGTTTAATATTTTGCTATTACTATGAGCTTAAGGTCCTTTACCAAGTTTATTCAATTGGTGACCCTGGGGTCACATTTGGCCCTGCCCCAGGGGTCAGATGTTTTACATAGACTTGTAAAGGGAAAAACTTAAAAGATCTTCTTCTCTGAAACCACAAGGCACACAGCTTTCATATATTACATGTAGCCCTGGGGTCACATTTGGCGCTGCCCTAGGGGTTACACTCTAGCATCTTCATTTTGTATTTGGTCTTTACCAAACTTTGTCGGTGACTCACAATTCTTGAACAAATGGTTAAAGCCTTCTTTAATAGGTTTCATATTTACAGTCTTTTTTAGCTCGACTATTCGAAGAATAAGAGAGCTAATGTAATCACGTCCCACATCAAGGTTTGTGTGTAAGCTGTGTTTACAAGTCTATATCTCTTACATTTCTTATCCTAGCACAACCAAATTTGGCCATGGGCTTCCTTATAGCATTATCTTGAGGGCTGCATCAACAATTTTGGTTCCTGTAACCCATGGGCTCCCATGGAACCCAAATTATGATTTGTCATAGCATTATGCATCTTATTACTTCACCCATATTGGGGCATGGGCTCCCTCCTGCCCCCCCCCCCCCCCACCCTCCCCCCACCCATACCCCCACTCCACTTCACACCTTTTTTATTTTTTTTATTTTTTTTTTACATATTTCTGGTTGTTTTAGTCAATTCTTACACATATATGTTGCAACCCCCCCATCCCCCCCCCCCCACTCCCCCACTTGAATTTTTTAGCTCACCTGAGCCGAAGGCTCAAAGGTGAGCTATTGGGATCACTCTTCGTCCGTCGTCCGTCGTTAACTTTTGCTTCAAATAACTTCTTCTCAGAAACCGCTTGACCAATTTTGACCAAATTTCGCGTGGATGATCCTTAGATAATGCTTTTTAGATTTGTTAAAATTAGGTCAGCGCGACATCCAAGATGGCCGCCATTACCATATATGGTTGAAACCTTAAAAAATCTTCTTCTCAAGAACCGCTAGACAGATTTCGACAGTTTTTCTTTTAAAATGATCGCCAACGTCTAGACTATCAAATATTGTTCAAGTTTGTTCAAATGAAGTCTCCAGGGTAAAAAATTGGCCATGCCCCAGGGGTCCAAAGTTTGTATATTGAGATTTTGCATGTTTTTCATATAGACATATAGGAAAAAACTTTAAAAAATCTTCTTCTCTGAAACCACAAGGCACAGAGGTCTCATATATTACATGTAGCATCAGCTTATGGTCCTCTACTAAGTTTGTTCAAATGGTGACCCTGGGGTCAAATTTGTCCCCGCCCCGGGGGTCACAGTTTTACATAGACTTATATAGGATTTTTTTTTTTAAAATCTTCTTCTCGGAAACTGCAAGAGCTAGAGGTTTGATATTTTGCATTTACTATAAGCTTATGGTCCTTTACCAAGTTTGTTCAAATGGTGACCAAGGGGTCATACTTGGCCCCGCCCTGGGGGTCACAGTTTTACATAGGCTTGTATAGGGAAAAACTGAAAAAAATCTTCTTCTCTGGAACCACATGGCATGGAGCTCTCATGAATTACATGTAGCATCAGCTTATGGTCCTCTACTTAGTTTGTTCAAATGGTGACCCTGGGGTCAAATTTGTCCCCGCCCCGGGGCCACAGTTTTACATAGACTTGTATAGGATTTTTTTTTTAAAAATCTTCTTCTCGGAAACTGCAAGAGCCAGAGGTTTGATATTTTGCATTTACTATAAGCTTATGGTCCTTTACCAAGTTTGTTCAAATGGTGACCCTCGGGTCACATTTGGCCCCGCCCAAAGGGTCACATGTTTTACATAGACATGTATAGGGAAAAACTTAAAAAATCTTCTTCTCCGAAACTGCAAGAGCCAGAAATTTAATAATTTGCATTTGCTATAAGCTTATGGTCCTTTACCAATTTTGTTCAAATGGTGACCCAGGGGTCACATTTGGCCCCACCCTGGGGGTCACATTTTTACATAGGCTTGTATAGGGAAAATCTGAAAAAAATCTTCTTCTCTGGAACCACATGGCACAGAGCTCTCATGTATTACATGTAGCATCAGCTTATGGTCCTCTACTAAGTTTGTTCAAATGGTGACCCTGGGGTAAAATTTGTCCCCGCCCCGAGGGTCACAGTTTTACATAGACTTGTATAGGATTTATTTTTTTAAAAATCTTCTCGGAAACTACAAGAGCCAGAGGTTTGATATTTTACATTTATTATAAGCTTATGGTCCATTACCAAGTTTGTTCAAATGGTGACCCTGGGGTCAAATTTGGCCCCGCCCCAAGGCTCACATGTTTTACATAGACATGTACAGGGAAAAACTTAAAAAATCTTCTTCTCTGAAACTGCAAGAGCCAGAGGTTTAATATTTTGCTGTTGCTATAAGCTTATAGTCCTTTACCAATTTTGTTCAAATGGTGACCCTGGGGTCACATATGGCCCCACCCCGGGGTCACAGTTTTACATCAATGCTTGTTTTAAATTTTTCAATTTCTTTATTTTGTATATTTTTTTTTATTATTATTTTTTTTTTATTTTTATTTTTTTTAATTTTTTAATTTTTTATTTTTTTATTTTATTTTTTGTATTTTTATTTTCTCTACTGGTCAACTTGGAAAACCAGCCAGATCGGACCAGTAATGGCGGAGTTATGGCTCTTGATATAGTTAAAAATGCTATATTTTGCCTCTTTAAGACGATAGTCACTCGCTTCATTGATGTCATAAGAGCCATATCAGCCAGTAGAGCGTCCACAGGCACTCTTGGGCCTCTCGATTTTTTTGTTTTTTTTACATATTTCTTTGTTTTTTTAGTCAATTCTTACACATATATGTTTTATCATTCACCACCCCCACTCACCCCACCATCCACCCCACCTCTCTCCCACCCCCACCCCGCACCCCACTCAAAACTCGAATTTTTATTTATTTATTATTTTTTTCTGTGTAGTTTTGGTCAACTCTTACACATAGTTATGTTGTGCTCCCAACCCCACCCCACATTGTTGTAGCCTTGTTTTCTGATGATATATACTATTTATAAATTTATTATTCTCTGAAAAATCGAATAGTCGAGCTGCGCTGTTCTCCGACAGCTCTTGTTTTAAAATCATGTCAGTGTAGATGGAAACATTTCACATACAATACTATATAAGCACTGAAAACAACAGCGAGAAAGCAGACATGTTTTTACTAAAAACAACCTAGTTATTTTTACTTTATATATCTGTTAAAAAATGTGTGCCTATGGAAGATCTGGCTATCAAAAACCTGTCTTGTCTATAGAGTGTTTTAAAGTTATTGACCTCTTACAGTACTATTGTTTAACTTTTTCAAAGTTTCAATATTGTTTCATGTTTTTAATTTATTTTTTAGAAAGTTTGGAATGGCAAAAATGAAACTACACAAACACTTGTTGATCTTGTAAAGAAATGCTTTGAAGGTGAAGGAAAACTCATCACTGAAGAGATTTACAATACGTTAGAGGTTAGTATGCTGTTTACTGTACAATTAAATTTTACTGTTTGTATGAATAGTAGATATAAAAATCGAGCAGGAAAAGTAGCATTCAGGGACGACACAAACACACACATGATGTGAAATCCAAGATGGCTGCCAAAGCTAAAAATCATTTTTTAAAAAACAAGTGTGTAGCGACTACTTATTGGAAACTATAAGTGATATTGATATGGGACTTTTCTAAAATGATTATCATGACATGATGTTGGTCCTTGTCTAAAATTATTTTGATTCAACATTAAACATGGCTGTAGCCATCTTTGTTTATATAGAGTTATATAGTAAAAACTTGTAGTGACTACTCCTCTGAAGCTGCTTGACGGATTTTCATGAAACTTCACAGGAATGTTTCTCTTGATGTCTTATTGATCCTAGCAAAATTTCATGTGGGCCGGAAATTCAAGATGGCCACCACGGCTAAAAATAGATTTAAAACAAGAAATATCTCTAAGTGATAAATGCCCCCGAAGTGTCCTTTGACCTCTAAGTATGACCTTGACCTTGGATCCAAGGACATGGATTTTGTGCACTTCACGTCGTTTTGTTGTGGTGAGCACTTGTGCCAAGTTATTTGAAAATCCGTCCAGGCATGCAAAATTTATTGACCGGACACAATTTGAGCTTTGACCTCTAAGTGTGACCTTGACCTTGGGGCCACAGACCTGGATTTTGTGCGCGACACATCGTCTTGTTGTGGTGAGCGCTCGTGCCAAGTTATTTGAAAATCCGTCCATGAATGCTAGAATTATTGACCGGACACAATTTGACTTTTGACCTCTAAGTGTGACCTTGACCTTGGGACCACAGACCTGGGTTTTGCGCGCGACACATTGTCTTGTTATGGTGATCACTTGTGCCAAGTTATTGTCTTGTTATGGTGATCACTTGTGCCAAGTTATTTAAAAATCCCAGTGACGTTACAGTCCGAACACGAAATTGCGTACCTTTTTCAGCTCTACTGGCCGAAGGCCATGCAAGCTTATGTGATCACTTTTTGTCCATCGTCCGTTTGTCCGTCGACATAAAATCGACATCTCCTCTGAAACCGCTTGAAGGATTTTGATGAAACTTCATCACAATGTTACTTGGAAGGGCCCCTCTCAGATTTTTCATGGCCGCCAGTCATCCAAGATGGCCACCATGGCTAAAACTTAGTCAAATTTAAGGAAATTTCAAACGACATCTCCTCCGAAACCACTTAATCCATTCCAGTGAAATATCATGTACATATTCCTTGGGTTGGCCTCTATTAAATTTGTGTTTTTCGTTATCATCGAATAATCAAAATGGTTGCCATGGTGACCCAAGGTTTACATAAAGTTATAAATGTTAAATATGAAATCTTCTCTGAAACCTTTTGAAGGATTTTGTTGAAACATTATCACAATGGTTGGCGTCTATTAAGTTTGTGTTTTTTGTTTTCTTGCAATAATCAAAATGGCTGCCGTGGTGACCCAAAGTTTATATAGGAAAAGGCTAAGTATGACATCTTCTCTGAAAGCGCTTGAAGGAGTTTCATGAAACTTAATTAATCACAATGACTTAGTTTTAGCCATGGTGGCCATAGTGGCCATGTTGGACAACTAGCGGCTGCGAAAAACACAAATCTGAGACGCACTATCCCAAAGATCATTGTGATAAAGTTTCAACAAAATCCTTGTAGAGGTTTCAGAGAAGATGTCAATTTTAACCATTTCCTGTATAACTCTATGTAAACTTTGGGCCGTTGTGGTGGCCATTTTAATTATTCGACGATAACAAAAAACACAAATCTGATAGAGGCCAACCCAAGAAACATGTATATGATATTTCACTGGAATGGATTAAGTGGTTTCGGAGAAGATGTCGCTTGAAATCTCTTTAAATTTGACCTAAGTTTAGCCATGGTGGCCAGTTTGGATGACTGACGGCCGCGAAAAACACAAATCTGAGGAGGACTATCCCAATGATCATTGAGATTAAGTTTCATCAAAATCCTTTAACCGGTTTCAGAGAAGATGTCATTTTTAGCTTTTTCCTATATAACTCTATGTAAACTTTGGGTTGACGTGGTGGCCATCTTGATTATTCGACAAAAACGAAAAACACAAATTTGATAGAGGCCAACCCAAGGAACATGTTTATGATATTTCACAAGAATGGAATAAGTGTTTTCGGAGAACATGTTGTTTGTAATTTCCTTAAATTTGACCTAGTTTTAGACCTGGTGGCCATCTTGGATCACTGGGGGCTGCAAAAAAAATCTGAGAGGGACTATCCCAAATATCAACGTGATTAAGTTGCATCAAAATCCTTCAAGCGGTTTCAGAGAAAATGTCGTTTTCAACCTTTTCCTATATAACTCTATGTAAAGTTTGGGTCGCCGTGGTGGCCATTTTGATTATTCGACGATAACGAAAAACACAAACTTGATAAGAGGCCAACCCAAGGAACATGTATATGATATAGGAATGGAATAAGTGGTTTTGGAGGAGATGTCGTTTGAAATTTCCTTAAATTTGACCTAGTTTTAGCCATGGTGGCCATCTTGGATGACTGGCAGCCGCAAAAAACATAAATCTGAGAGGAACTGTCCCAAAGATCATTGTGATTTAAGTTTCATCAAAATCCTTCAAGCAGTTTCAGAGAAGATGTCATTTTTAACGTTTTCCTATATAACTCTATGTAAACTTTGGGTCGCTGTGGCAGCCATTTTGATTATTTGACGATAACGAAAAACACAAACTTGATAGAGGCAAACCCAAGGAACATGTTTATGATATTTCACAAGAATGGAATTAGTAGTTTCGGAGGAAATTTCCTTAAATTTGACCTAATTTTAACCATGGTGGCCATTTTGGATGACTGGCGGTTGCGAAAAACACAAATCTGAGGGGGACTATCCTCAAGATCATTGTAATGCTGTTTCATCAAAATCCTTCAAGCGGTTTTAAAAAAGATGTCATTTTTAGCCTTTTCCTATATAACTCGATGTAAACTTTGACCTATTGTCAACACTTTTATGTTTGTGATGTCGTTTGCAGTTTTTATTACTTTATACAACATCAATTGGAATACAATGTTCAATACCAACTGGACACAGAACATTGCCTACTTACCAAATGGACCAGTTTCATACAACATCAGTTGGAATATAATGTTCAATACCAACTGAACAAAGAACATTGCCTACTTACCAATTGGACCAGTTTCATACAACATCAGTTGGAATATAATGTTCAATACCAACTGAACACAGAACATTGCCTACTTACCAAATGGACCAGTTTCATACAACATCAGTTGGAATATAATGTTCAATACCAACTGAACACAGAACATTGCCTACTTACCAAATGGACCAGTTTCATACAACATCAGTTGGAATATAATGTTCAATACCAACTGAACAAAGAACATTGCCTACTTACCAATTGGACCAGTTTCATACAACATCAGTTGGAATATAATGTTCAATACCAACTGAACACAGAACATTGCCTACTTACCAAATGGACCAGTTTCATACAACATCAGTTGGAATATAATGTTCAATACCAACTGAACAAAGAACATTGCCTACTTACCAAATGGACCAGTTTCATACAACATCAGTTGGAATATAATGTTCAATACCAACTGAACAAAGAAAATTGCCTACTTACCAATTGGACCAGTTTCATACAACATCAGTTGGAATATAATGTTCAATACCAACTGAACACAGAACATTGCCTACTTACCAAATGGACCAGTTTCATACAACATCAATTGGAATATAATGTTCAATACCAACTGAACAAAGAACATTGCCTACTTACCAAATGGACCAGTTTCATACAACATCAATTGGAATACAATGTTCAATACCAACTGGACACAGAACATTGCCTACTTACCAAATGGACCAGTTTCATACAACATCAGTTGGAATATAATGTTCAATACCAACTGAACAAAGAACATTGCCTACTTACCAATTGGACCAGTTTCATACAACATCAGTTGGAATATAATGTTCAATACCAACTGAACACAGAACATTGCCTACTTACCAAATGGACCAGTTTCATACAACATCAATTGGAATATAATGTTCAATACCAACTGAACAAAGAACATTGCCTACTTACCAATTGGACCAGTTTCATACAACATCAGTTGGAATATAATGTTCAATACCAACTGAACACAGAACATTGCCTACTTACCAAATGGACCAGTTTCATACAACATCAGTTGGAATATAATGTTCAATACCAACTGAACAAAGAACATTGCCTACTTACCAAATGGACCAGTTTCATACAACATCAGTTGGAATATAATGTTCAATACCAACTGAACACAGAACATTGCCTACTTACCAAATGGACCAGTTTCATACAACATCAGTTGGAATATAATGTTCAATACCAACTGAACACAGAACATTGCCTACTTACCAAATGGACCAGTTTCATACAACATCAATTGGAATACAATGTTCAATACCAACTGGACACAGAACATTGCCTACTTACCAAATGGACCAGTTTCATACAACATCAGTTGGAATATAATGTTCAATACCAACTGAACAAAGAACATTGCCTACTTACCAATTGGACCAGTTTCATACAACATCAGTTGGAATATAATGTTCAATACCAACTGAACACAGAACATTGCCTACTTACCAAATGGACCAGTTTCATACAACATCAGTTGGAATATAATGTTCAATACCAACTGAACAAAGAACATTGCCTACTTACCAATTGGACCAGTTTCATACAACATCAGTTGGAATATAATGTTCAATACCAACTGGACACAGAACATTGCCTACTTACCAAATGGACCAGTTTCATACAACATCAGTTTGAATATAATGTTCAATACCAACTGAACACAGAACATTGCCTACTTACCAAATGGACCAGTTTCATACAACATCAGTTGGAATATAATGTTCAATACCAACTGAACACAGAACATTGCCTACTTACCAAATGGACCAGTTTCATACAACATCAGTTGGAATATAATGTTCAATACCAACTGAACAAAGAACATTGCCTACTTACCAAATGGACCAGTTTCATACAACATCAATTGGAATATAATGTTCAATACCAACTGAACAAAGAACATTGCCTACTTACCAATTGGACCAGTTTCATACAACATCAGTTGGAATATAATGTTCAATACCAACTGAACACAGAACATTGCCTACTTACCAAATGGACCAGTTTCATACAACATCAGTTGGAATATAATGTTCAATACCAACTGAACAAAGAACATTGCCTACTTACCAATTGGACCAGTTGAATACAACATCAGTTGGAATATAATGTTCAATACCAACTGAACACAGAACATTGCCTACTTACCAATTGGACCAGTTGAATACAACATCAGTTGGAATATAATGTTCAATACCAACTGAACAAAGAACATTGCCTACTTACCAATTGGACCAGTTTCATACAACATCAGTTGGAATATAATGTTCAATACCAACTGAACAAAGAACATTGCCTACTTACCAATTGGACCAGTTGAATACAACATCAGTTGGAATATAATGTTCAATACCAACTGGACACAGAACATTGCCTACTTACCAATTGGACCAGTTTCATACAACAAAAAGTGGAATACAATGTTCAATACCAACTGAACAAAGAACATTGCCTACTTACCAATTGGACCAGTTGCATACAACATCAATTGGAATATAATGTTCAATACCAACTGGACACAGAACATTGCCTACTTACCAATTGGACCAGTTTCATACAACAAAAAGTGGAATACAATGTTCAATACCAACTGGACACAGAACATTGCCTACTTACCAAATGGACCAGTTTCATACAACATCAGTTGGAATATAATGTTCAATACCAACTGAACAAAGAACATTGCCTACTTACCAATTGGACCAGTTGCATACAACATCAATTGGAATATAATGTTCAATACCAACTGGACACAGAACATTGCCTACTTACCAATTGGACCAGTTGCATACAACATCAGTTGGAATATAAGGTTCAATACCAACTGAACACAGAACATTGCCTACTTACCAAATGGACCAGTTGAATACAACATCAGTTGGAATATAATGTTCAATACCAACTGAACAAAGAACATTGCCTTGGAATATAAGGTTCAATACCAACTGAACACAGAACATTGCCTACTTACCAAATGGACCAGTTGAATACAACATCAGTTGGAATATAATGTTCAATACCAACTGAACAAAGAACATTGCCTACTTACCAATTGGACCAGTTGCATACAACATCAATTGGAATATAATGGTCAATACCAACTGGACACAGAACATTGCCTACTTACCAATTGGACCAGTTTCATACAACAAAAAGTGGAATACAATGTTCAATACCAACTGGACACAGAACATTGCCTACTTACCAAATGGACCAGTTTCATACAACATCAGTTGGAATATAATGTTCAATACCAACTGAACAAAGAACATTGCCTACTTACCAATTGGACCAGTTGCATACAACATCAATTGGAATATAATGTTCAATACCAACTGAACACAGAACATTGCCTACTTACCAAATGGACCAGTTTCATACAACATCAGTTGGAATATAATGTTCAATACCAACTGAACAAAGAACATTGCCTACTTACCAAATGGACCAGTTTCATACAACATCAGTTGGAATATAATGTTCAATACCAACTGAACACAGAACATTGCCTACTTACCAAATGGACCAGTTTCATACAACATCAGTTGGAATATAATGTTCAATACCAACTGAACACAGAACATTGCCTACTTACCAAATGGACCAGTTTCATACAACATCAATTGGAATACAATGTTCAATACCAACTGGACACAGAACATTGCCTACTTACCAAATGGACCAGTTTCATACAACATCAGTTGGAATATAATGTTCAATACCAACTGAACAAAGAACATTGCCTACTTACCAATTGGACCAGTTTCATACAACATCAGTTGGAATATAATGTTCAATACCAACTGAACACAGAACATTGCCTACTTACCAAATGGACCAGTTTCATACAACATCAGTTGGAATATAATGTTCAATACCAACTGAACAAAGAACATTGCCTACTTACCAATTGGACCAGTTTCATACAACATCAGTTGGAATATAATGTTCAATACCAACTGGACACAGAACATTGCCTACTTACCAAATGGACCAGTTTCATACAACATCAGTTTGAATATAATGTTCAATACCAACTGAACACAGAACATTGCCTACTTACCAAATGGACCAGTTTCATACAACATCAGTTGGAATATAATGTTCAATACCAACTGAACACAGAACATTGCCTACTTACCAAATGGACCAGTTTCATACAACATCAGTTGGAATATAATGTTCAATACCAACTGAACAAAGAACATTGCCTACTTACCAAATGGACCAGTTTCATACAACATCAATTGGAATATAATGTTCAATACCAACTGAACAAAGAACATTGCCTACTTACCAATTGGACCAGTTTCATACAACATCAGTTGGAATATAATGTTCAATACCAACTGAACACAGAACATTGCCTACTTACCAAATGGACCAGTTTCATACAACATCAGTTGGAATATAATGTTCAATACCAACTGAACAAAGAACATTGCCTACTTACCAATTGGACCAGTTGAATACAACATCAGTTGGAATATAATGTTCAATACCAACTGAACACAGAACATTGCCTACTTACCAATTGGACCAGTTGAATACAACATCAGTTGGAATATAATGTTCAATACCAACTGAACAAAGAACATTGCCTACTTACCAATTGGACCAGTTTCATACAACATCAGTTGGAATATAATGTTCAATACCAACTGAACAAAGAACATTGCCTACTTACCAATTGGACCAGTTGAATACAACATCAGTTGGAATATAATGTTCAATACCAACTGGACACAGAACATTGCCTACTTACCAATTGGACCAGTTTCATACAACAAAAAGTGGAATACAATGTTCAATACCAACTGAACAAAGAACATTGCCTACTTACCAATTGGACCAGTTGCATACAACATCAATTGGAATATAATGTTCAATACCAACTGGACACAGAACATTGCCTACTTACCAATTGGACCAGTTTCATACAACAAAAAGTGGAATACAATGTTCAATACCAACTGGACACAGAACATTGCCTACTTACCAAATGGACCAGTTTCATACAACATCAGTTGGAATATAATGTTCAATACCAACTGAACAAAGAACATTGCCTACTTACCAATTGGACCAGTTGCATACAACATCAATTGGAATATAATGTTCAATACCAACTGGACACAGAACATTGCCTACTTACCAATTGGACCAGTTGCATACAACATCAGTTGGAATATAAGGTTCAATACCAACTGAACACAGAACATTGCCTACTTACCAAATGGACCAGTTGAATACAACATCAGTTGGAATATAATGTTCAATACCAACTGAACAAAGAACATTGCCTTGGAATATAAGGTTCAATACCAACTGAACACAGAACATTGCCTACTTACCAAATGGACCAGTTGAATACAACATCAGTTGGAATATAATGTTCAATACCAACTGAACAAAGAACATTGCCTACTTACCAATTGGACCAGTTGCATACAACATCAATTGGAATATAATGGTCAATACCAACTGGACACAGAACATTGCCTACTTACCAATTGGACCAGTTTCATACAACAAAAAGTGGAATACAATGTTCAATACCAACTGGACACAGAACATTGCCTACTTACCAAATGGACCAGTTTCATACAACATCAGTTGGAATATAATGTTCAATACCAACTGAACAAAGAACATTGCCTACTTACCAATTGGACCAGTTGCATACAACATCAATTGGAATATAATGTTCAATACCAACTGAACACAGAACATTGCCTACTTACCAATTGGACCAGTTGCATACAACATCAGTTGGAATATAAGGTTCAATACCAACTGAACACAGAACATTGCCTACTTACCAAATGGACCAGTTTCATACAACATCAGTTGGAATATAATGTTCAATACCAACTGAACAAAGAACATTGCCTACTTACCAATTGGACCAGTTGCATACAACATCAATTGGAATATAATGTTCAATACCAACTGGACACAGAACATTGCCTACTTACCAATTGGACCAGTTTCATACAACAAAAAGTGGAATACAATGTTCAATACCAACTGGACACAGAACATTGCCTACTTACCAAATGGACCAGTTTCATACAACATCAGTTGGAATATAATGTTCAATACCAACTGAACAAAGAACATTGCCTACTTACCAATTGGACCAGTTGCATACAACATCAATTGGAATATAATGTTCAATACCAACTGGACACAGAACATTGCCTACTTACCAATTGGACCAGTTGCATACAACATCAGTTGGAATATAAGGTTCAATACCAACTGAACACAGAACATTGCCTACTTACCAAATGGACCAGTTGAATACAACATCAATTGGAATATAATGTTCAATACCAACTGGACACAGAACATTGCCTACTTACCAAATGGACCAGTTGCATACAACATCAGTTGGAATATAATGTTCAATACCAACTGGACACAGAACATTGCCTACTTACCAAATGGACCAGTTTCATACAACATCAATTAGAATATAAGGTTCAATACCAACTGAACACAGAACATTGCCTACTTACCAAATGGACCAGTTTCATACAACATCAGTTGGAATATAAGGTTCAATACCAACTGAACACAGAACATTGCCTACTTACCAAATGGACCAGTTTCATACAACATCAATTGAAATATAAGGTTCAATACCAACTGGACATAGGACATTGCCTACTTACTTACCAAATGGACCAGTTTCATACAACATCAATTGGAATATAATGTTCAATACCAACTGGACACAGAACATTGCCTACTTACCAAATGGACCAGTTTCATACAACATCAGTTGGAATATAAGGTTCAATACCAACTGGACATAGGACATTGCCTACTTACCAAATGGACCAGTTTCATACAACATCAATTGGAATATAATGTTCAATACCAACTGGACACAGAACATTGCCTACTTACCAAATGGACCAGTTTCATACAACATCAGTTGGAATATAATGTTCAATACCAACTCAACACAGAACATTGCCTACTTACCAATTGGACCAGTTTCATACAACATCAGTTGGAATATAAGGTTCAATACCAACTGAACACAGAACATTGCCTACTTACCAAATGGACCAGTTGAATACAACATCAGTTGGAATATAAGGTTCAATACCAACTGGACACAGAACATTGCCTACTTACCAATTGGACCAGTTTCATACAACATCAGTTGGAATATAATGTTCAATACCAACTGGACACAGAACATTGCCTACTTATCAAATGGACCAGTTTCATACAACATCAATTGGAATATAATGTCCAATACCAACTGGACACAGAACATTGCCTACTTACCAAATGGACCAGTTTCATACAACATCAATTGGAATATAATGTTCAATACCAACTGGACACAGAACATTGCCTACTTACCAAATGGACCAGTTTCATACAACATCAGTTGGAATATAATGTTCAATACCAACTGAACACAGAACATTGCCTACTTACCAATTGGACCAGTTTCATACAACATCAGTTGGAATATAAGGTTCAATACCAACTGAACACAGAACATTGCCTACTTACCAAATGGACCAGTTGAATACAACATCAGTTGGAATATAAGGTTCAATACCAACTGGACACAGAACATTGCCTACTTACCAATTGGACCAGTTTCATACAACATCAGTTGGAATATAATGTTCAATACCAACTGAACACAGAACATTGCATACTTACCAAATGGACCAGTTGAATACAACATCAGTTGGAATATAAGGTTCAATACCAACTGGACACAGAACATTGCCTACTTACCAAATGGACCAGTTTCATACAACATCAATTGGAATATAATGTCCAATACCAACTGAACACAGAACATTGCCTACTTACCAAATGGACCAGTTTCATACAACATCAGTTGGAATACAATGTTCAATACCAACTGGACACAGAACATTGCCTACTTACCAAATGGACCAGTTTCATACAACATCAATTGGAATATAATGTTCAATACCAACTGGACACAGAACATTGCCTACTTACCAAATGGACCAGTTTCATACAACATCAGTTGGAATATAAGGTTCAATACCAACTGGACATAGGACATTGCCTACTTACTTACCAAATGGACCAGTTTCATACAACATCAATTGGAATATAATGTCCAATACCAACTGGACACAGAACATTGCCTACTTACCAAACGGACCAGTTTCATACAACATCAATTGGAATATAATGTCCAATACCAACTGAACACAGAACATTGCCTACTTACCAAATGGACCAGTTTCATACAACATCAATTGGAATATAATGTCCAATACCAACTGAACACAGAACATTGCCTACTTACCAAATGGACCTGTTTCATACAACATCAATTGGAATATAATGTCCAATACCAACTGGACACAGAACATTGCCTACTTACCAAATGGACCAGTTTCATACAACATCAATTGGAATTTAATGTTCAATACCAACTGGACACAGAACATTGCCTACTTACCAAATGGACCAGTTCCATACAACATCAATTGGAATATAAGGTTCAATACCAACTGGACACAGGACATTGCCTACTTACCAAATGGACCAGTTTCATACAACATCAATTGGAATATAATGTTCAATACCAACTGGACACAGAACATTGCCTACTTACCAAATGGACCAGTTTCATACAACATAAGTTGGAATATAATGTTCAATACCAACTGAGCACAGAACATTGCCTACTTACCAAATGGACCAGTTTCATACAACATCAGTTGGAATATAAGGTTCAATACCAACTGAACACAGAACATTGCCTACTTACCAATTGGACCAGTTTCATACAACAAAAAGTGGAATACAATGTTCAATACCAACTGGACACAGAACATTGCCTACTTACCAAATGGACCAGTTTCATACAACATCAGTTGGAATATAATGTTCAATACCAACTGAACACAGAACATTGCCTACTTACCAAATGGACCAGTTGCATACAACATTAGTTGGAATATAATGTTCAATACCAACTGAACACAGAACATTGCCTACTTACCAAATGGACCAGTTTCATACAACATCAATTGGAATATAATGTTCAATACCAACTGGACACAGAACATTGCCTACTTACCAAATGAACCAGTTTCATACAACATCAATTGAAATATAAGGTTCAATACCAACTGGACATAGGACATTGCCTACTTACCAATTGGACCAGTTGCATACAACATCAGTTGGAATATAATGTTCAATACCAACTGAACACAGAACATTGCCTACTTACCAAATGGACCAGTTGCATACAACATCAATTGGAATATAATGTTCAATACCAACTGGACACAGAACATTGCCTACTTACCAAATGAACCAGTTTCATACAACATCAATTGAAATATAAGGTTCAATACCAACTGGACATAGGACATTGCCTACTTACCAATTGGATTAGTTTCATACAACATCAATTGGAATATAATGTTCAATACCAACTGAACAGAGGACACTGCCTTCTTACATACAGAATGATGTATAATGTATATACATATATGTTTATTTATATTTTTTAATTCATATTGTATTCGTTTTCAATATTTGTGTCTTTGCTGCTTGCATTAATATTAAATATGCTATCTGTCTTGATTTAAACGACTATAATGTATGTATGCTGACTTAAAAAGACATCAATATATCTAGTTTATAACACATGTTTTGACAGTCAGTTCTTACACATAGCTTCTTACACATATTTTCGTTGCCCCTCACCCTGCCTCCCACCCACCCCCCACCCCTACTCGGAACTCAAAATATATATTTACATATTTTTGTGTTGTTTTAGTCAATTCTTCTTACACATAGCTTCTTACACATATATGTTGCCCCCTCACCACCCTACTCCGCCTTTCCCACCCCTCACCCACCTCCACTCCCCCCACTCGAAAAATCGGACAAATAACAGCAGAGTTATGGCCCTTGATTTAGTTAAAAATGCTATATTGCTATATTTTGCCTCGTTCAGATGGTAGGGCCTTCATTTTTCATCCTATCTTTACCAAACTTTACCACATTGTTAATATCAATGAAAACTCGGACAAGTTCGAAAACCAGCCAGATCGGACCAGTAACAGACGAGTTATGGTCCTTGATTTAGTTAAAAATGCTATATTTTGCCTTGTTAAGACGATAGGGCCTTTGTTTTTCATCCTATCTTTACCAAACTTTACCATATTGATAATATCAATAATAAGCTCGGACAAGTTCGAAAACCAGCCATATCGGACCAGTAACAGCTGAGTTATGGCCCTTGATTTAGTTAAAATGCTATATTTTGCTTCATTAAGACGATAGGGGCTTCATTGTTCATCCAATCTTTACCAAACTTTATCAGATTGTTAATTATCGAATGATCAGAGATCAGCAGAGCTTATGCTGTGGTGCGTCGTCCGTCTGTCCGTCTGTCTGTCCGTCTGTCCGCAAACTTTTTTTGTAACAACTACTCCTCTGAAACTACTGAATGGATTTTCATGAAACTTTACAGAAATGTTGCCCATGAAGTCTAGTTGATCCTAGCAAAAATTTGTATTGATGTAAATCCAAATCTAAAAATAGGTTTTTAAAAAACAAGATTGTAGCGACTACTTCTTGAAAACTCTAAGTGATATTGATATGGGACTTTTTCTAAAATGATCAGAATGACATGATGTTGGTCCTTGTCGAAAATCGTTTTGATTCGACATTAAACATGGCTGCCAGCGGACATCTTTGTTTACATAGAGTTATATAATGAAAACTTGTAGTGACTACTCCTCTGAAACTACTTGACGGATTTTCATGAAACTTCACATGAATAATACTTATTTTTACATACAACTTGGTAGCGGTTTTAAATATATGTTTCTGTCCGGCACTTTCAAGAAATGTTCATATAATGTTTAAGAGTTATATTTGTTAATTGATACTACTACAAAGAGGGTGGCCATTCATCTTTAAAATAAATAAATTTGTAGCGACTACTTCCTGAAAACTATAAGTGACATTGATATGCGACTTCTCCTTAAATGATCATCATGACATTATGTTGGTCCTTGTCGAAAATCGTTTCGATTCAACATTAAATATCTTTGTTTACATAGAGTTATATAATAAAAACTTGTAGCGACTACTCCTCTGAAACTGCTTAACAGATTTTCATGAAACCTAACAGAAATGTTTCTCTTGATGCCTAGTTGATCCTAGCAAAATTTCAAGTTAGCCGGAAATTCAAGATGGCCACCATCGCTGAAAATAGATTTTTAAAAACAAATTTGTAGCGGCTACTTCTTGAAAACTACAGGTGAAATTGATATGGGGCTTTTTCTTAAATGATCAGAATGACATGATGTTGGTCCTTGTTGAAAATTATTTTGATTCGACATTAAACATGGCTGCCAAGGGCCATCTTTGTTTACATAATGTTATATAGTAAAAACTTGTAGCGACTACTCCTCTGAAACTACTTGACTGATTTTCATGAAACTTCAGAGGAATGCTGACCTAGCTTTCAAAACCTATCAGTAGAGCTTCAAGGTCATTGACCTCTTTTTTTTTACATCAAACATTTGATTTTGACTATTTGAAGAATAATTCTTACACAGTGTGGGATGTTCCTCTGGCATTGGTAAAAGTTTAGATCTAAGTTTTTGTTACCATTTTTTTATAGACATATAGAAACCTTGAATGCTTGTTGGTCAGATCTATTGATTTCATGTTTTATAGGTTTTATCCATTTGGGTTTGGTTTGATACTTACAAACTCCAGTGAATAAAGATCAGCAAAGCTTCTGAGATGATCTGGGTTTTTATGATTTTTAGCTCGACTGTTCAGAGATCAGCAGAGCTAATGCCGTGGTGCGGCGTCTGTCCATCCGTCTGTCTGTCCGTCCGTAAACTTTTTTTTAGCGACTACTCCTCTGAAACTACTGAATGGATTTTCATGAAACTTTACAGAAATGTTACCCATGAAGTCTAGTTGATCCTAGCCAAAATTCATGTTTATGTGAAATCCAAAATGGCCGCCAAATCTAAAAATAGGTTTTTAAAAAACAAGTTTGTAGCGACTACTTCTTAAAAACTATAAGTGATATTGATATGGGATATTTTCTAAAATGATCAGCATGACATGATGTTGGTCCTTGTCGAAAATCTTTTTGATTTGACGTTAAACATGGCTGCCAGCAGCCATCTTTGTTTACATAAATGGTTAGCATGACATGATGTTGGTCCTTGTCGAAAATCGTTTTGATTCGACATTAAACATGGCTGCCAGCGGACATCTTTGTTTACATAGAGTTATATGATGAAAACTTGTAGCGACTACTCCTCTGAAACTACTTGACGGATTTTCATGAAACTTCACAGGAATGTTGCTCTTGATGTCTAATTGTTCCTAGCAAAATTTCAGGTCGGCTGGAAATTTAAGATGGCCGCCATGGCTAAAAATAAATTTTCAAAATACAAGCGACTACTTCTTGAAAACTATAACTGATATTGATATGGGACTTTTTCTAAAATGATCTGCATGACATGAATTGAATTGAATGTTGTTTAACGGCTCATCAACACAGTATAGGTTATTTAGAGCCGCCCCAGAGAGAGGGGAAGGATACATAGGAATCCGGGAACCTGCCGTACTCTTATTATCGAATAGATTCCTATGGTTCTTTAACGTGCTCGGAGGATAGACCGATACACGGGACCGCCCGGTTTACGTCCCCATCCGACGGACGAGGCTAAGGTTAAGTGTCTTGCCCAAGAACACACCGACGGAACTCAGTGGCACCACGGAGGATTGAACCCGGGGCCTCCGGTTACAAATCCGCCGCGCTACCGACTGCGCCACGCCAGTTGTTGGTCCTTGTCAAAAATCGTTTTGATTCAATGTTAAACATGGCTGTCAGCGGCCATCTTTGTTTACATAGAGTTATATAATGAAAACTTGTAGCGACTACTCCTCTGAAACTACATGACGGATTTTCATGAAACTTCACAGGAATGTTGCTCTTGATGTCTAATTGATCCTAGCAAAATTTCAGGTCGGCCGGAAATTCAAGATGGCCGCCACGGCTAAAAAGAATTTTTCAAAAAACAAGTTTGTAGCGACTACTTCCTGAAATCAAAATCAATCCGTAGAGCTTAATGGTCATTGACCTCTTGTTTTGTGTTTGCTATTCCTTCAAAGCAACTGGACCGAATTTTACAAAAAATTACAGGAACATACAGGAACATTCTTCGAGATGTTTTGTTTAAAGCCAAAGCTAACTTATAAAAAAATCTTAAAATTTTATATGCCCGTTTAAAAAACAGTTTCAAAAACAGGACATATTATGGTTCTGGTATAGGGTTGTCCAAATATCCGTGTGTAAAATATGCTGCATTCCGCTCGATAACTTCAAAAGCATAACACCCACCTTTATGAACTTCATAGTTTTTTACTGAGATGGGAAACCATTTTGCTTTTGGGGTCAGGTCAAAAGTCAGTATCAGCATCTACTCATGCGGACATACGCATTCCACCTAATAACTCAAACACTCATGAAACTTCATAGTTACATTACCCTTGATAAGAGGAGGATCTCTATTACTTTTGGGGTCAGTAGGTCATCAAGCTCACATTGACCTGGCAATGACTCAATCCTGAGAAACACTTCATAACTAACTTGTAAACTATAAGATCTACAATCTTGAAACCTTAATACATGGTAAAACAGTGACTCCTATTAAGTTTGGGGTCAGTAGGTCAAAGGTTAATGTCACAATGACTCGATCACTTAGAAAGCCTTCCACGCTGTGTTTTATATACTTTTTGCCTACAATTTTGAAACTTTACACAAGTACTCGTGGTGAAACAAAACCCCTATTGATTTTACAGTTCTGTCGAAGGTCAAGGTCACTGACCTGTTCATAAAAAATGCTTTCCTGGATGTTATTTATATGACCTACAATCATATGAAACTTCTGTATAACACCCTTTATGATACTGGCTGCATGCACTACTTGAATGAGCAGGAAAAACAATTTTAAGGTGAAAAAGAAAGACAAAGGATGATATGGCAGAACTTTTGTTTAATAACTGTAAATTGGTACAACATCATACAGATGACGAGTTGGTACTTTCTGTTGGATTGTAATGTATTCTCATGTTATTCAATGATGCAACCTTTCTGCAATTTTAATGATAAAGAACAACATTTTAGGTACATATGTATAATGTAATATTGAGATATATTTAATAAATATTGTATCTTAAGTTGTCTGAAACCCACTGATATTGCCCCTCGCCCCCCTCTTTTTTGCCCCCTGTGTGGCCATTTGTCCCCCTAAATTTTCAAAGTATGGGGGCATGTGGCCCCATTTTAGCAAAACCTGGATGCATCTCTGTACTTTTGGTAGAAACTTACTGTTGTCATATAGATGTACGTGTGTATAAATATTGAAAATTATGTAGCTGTTGTTTTTATGCCTAAACTTGGGGAAGCATATAGATTTGCACTTGTCCGTCTGTCCGTCCGTCAGTATGTCCGTCCGTCCATCCCAAAAACTTGTGTCGCGCGATCCTCCATAACTATTAAACCCACAGTCGCGAAACTTTACAGGAATATTGACCAGCAAGTGAAGATGAGCACCTGGGTTTTTAGCTCTTCTGATCAGAGATCAGCAGAGCTTATGCCGTGGTGCGGCGTCCGTTGTCCTTCTGTCTGTCTGTCCGTCCGTAAACATTTATTTGTAGCGACTTCTTCTCTGAAACTACTGGCTGGATATTCATGAAACTGTACAGAAATGTTGCCCATGAAGTCTAGTTGATCCTAGCAAAAATTCATGTTGATGTGAAATCCAAGATGGCCGCCAAAGCTAAAAATAGATTTTTAAAATACAAGTTTGTAGCGACTACTTCTTGAAAACTATAAGTGATATTGATATGGGACTTTTTCTAAAATGATCAGCATGACATGATGTTGGTCCTTGTCGAAAATCGTTTTGATACAGCGTTGAACATGGCTGCCAGTGGCCATCTTTGTTTACATAGAGTTATATAATGAAAACTTGTAGCGACTACTCCGCTGAAACTACTTGACGGATTTTCTTGAAACTTCACAGGAATGTTTCTCTTGATGTCTAATTGATCCTAGCAAAATTTTAGGTCGGCCGGAAATTCAAGATGGCCGCCACGGCTAAAAATAAATTTTCAAAAAACAAGTTTGTAGCGACTACTTCTTGAAAACTATAAGTGATATTGATATGGGACTTTTTCTAAAATGATCAGCATGACATGATGTTGGTCCTTATCAAAAATCGTTTTGATTCGATGTTAAACATTGCAGTCAGCGGCCATCTTTGTTTACATAGAGTTATATAATGAAAACTTGTAGCGACTACTCCTCTGAAACTACATGACGGATTTTCATGAAACTTCACAGGAATGTTGCTCTTGATGTCTAATTGATCCTAGCAAAATTTCAGGTCGGCCGGAAATTCAAGATGGCCGCCACGGCTAAAAATAATTTTTCAAAAAACAAGTTTGTAGCGACTACATCCTGAAATCAAAATCAATCAGTAGAGCTTCAAGGTCATTGACCTCTTGTTAAAAAATAAGTTTGTAGCGACTACTGCTTGAAAACTATAAGTGATATTGTTATGGGACTTTTTCTAAAATGATCAGCATGACATGATGTTGATCCGAGTCGAACATTATTTTGATTCGACGTTAAACATGGCTGCCAGTGGCCATCTTTGGTTACATAGAGTTATATAGTAAAAAATTGTAGCGACTACTCCTCTGAAACTACTTGACGGATGTTCATGAAACTTCACAGGAATGTTGCTCTTGATGTCTAGTTGATCCTAGAAAAATTTCAGGCTCGCCAGAAATTCATGATGGCCACCACAGCTAAAAATAGATTTAAAATAAATAAGTTTGTAGCGACTACCTCTTGAAAACTATAAGAGATATTGATATGGGACTTTTTCTAAAATGATCAGCATGACATGATGTTGGTCCTTGTCTAAAATCTTTTTGATACGACGTTAAACATGGCTGCCATCGGCCATCTTTGCTTATATAGAGTTATATAATGAAAACTTGTAGCGACTACTCCTCTGAAACTACTTGACGGATTTTCATGAAACTTCACAGGAATTTTTTTTTTGTTTTTAACATTTTATTTCTTTTCAATACAATAATGTACAAAAGCTATAATTATGAAATTATATTCAACAATAAATAACAATATAATGTATTGAAAAGAAAACGTTTATTTTTAATAGAAATATATAGGGAGAAATGGGTAGATGATAGAAAGTTAGTAAAAAAAGAAGAGTATAGTATGAGTATAGTAATAGGTATATCTATGGAAAGTGATCATTACTAATTAACCTTCTATCTCTATTTCATTTCTCAAATGTCAACAAAGTTCCATTTGGCATTGTTGTGTTGTTCAAGTTTGTTCTTAGAAAATGCAATAATTTCCTCAATATCTTTCCTATAATGCAAATATCTCATAAAGCATTCAATATCAGGGATGGTTTTATAATACTTGTTTCTGTATAGAAAGTATTTTGAAATAAAAATAATAAAGTTCAAAATACTAGCGTTTCTGTTGTTTTTACATATTAAACCAAATGATACAGTCTTTAAATCAAAAGTAATTTGAAACCCTTTGCTTTGTAGAATTTGTTGTAATTGTGACCAAAATATCTGGCTTATATGACATTCCCAAAAGAGACATTCCCAAAATCGTTTCCACATGCATGTTGCAAAAGTCACAAAGACTTGAATTCACTAGCTTGCATTTGTGTAGTAGTTTCTTGGAAGGTAAAATTCGAGTAAGATATTTATACTGAAATTCTCTTAATTTCGTATCTATAGTACATCGAAAAGGTATTAAATAAATTTGTTTCCATTCTAAATTTTCAAATATTTCTTCCCATTTACTCTGAGGTTTTTTAATTCTTTTTTGACATTTGTTTTCTATTAGTAATTTATATATTAATCCATTAACCTTCTTTCCTTCAAGAACTTTGTTTATTAAAGATTGATGTATGTTTTCCATGTTGTTTATTGCTTCTGTCTTGAGTTTTTCTTTCCAGTCAGGTTGTATACTTGTAATAAGTGAATGGTATTTTAAAAAATCTACTTCGCTAATGTCATAAATTTGTTTGAATTCAGGAAATGTGAAAAATATTTTATTTGTATAATCGTATAACTGTTCAATATATTTTATCCCACGATTTTCCCATGTTTTAAAATATGTTGGTTTGCCATTGATTTTAATTGCTGAATTGTTCCATATTATCTCTTTGGAAATGTTGTCAATAATCTGCCTAAAATTCACATATGCCCAACTTTCTATTATTTCTGTAAGAAACTTTCCCCTTATTTTTAAACGTTTTACATCTGTAGTATTTAAATTACCTTCAAAAAGCAGTTTTCCTCCTAATTTATTTATTTCATTTACATATAGTTCTTTTCAATGTCCTTTATTACTATCATCTAAAATTCTCTTAATCCAACTGCATTTTAAAGAATTAAGATAAAACTCTATATTAATCATTTTAAGCCCTCCATTTTCATAATCTTGTATAATGGTTTCTCTATTTATCTTATCTGGTTTATCGTCCCAAAGAAAACTGAAAGTAGCTCGAGTTATTTTTTTCATGATATCTTTTTGTGGGTTTTCAAGAACTGATAGTGGATATATGAGTTTAGGTAGAGCAAACGTTTTTATGACTGTGATTTTTCCCAATAGTGATAAATTGTACTTTCGTCAACTATTAAGACACGTATAGAAATCTTTTATTTTTGGGTCTAGGTTATATTCATGCATTTTCCTTTTATTATTTGTAAAAACCATCCCTAAAGTAGTTGCTTTGTCTGATGTCCATGTGAACTTTTTATTCTTACAAAATTCGACATTACTTTTAGCTAAAGACCCTGCGCGTAGAATAGTTGACTTTTTTGTATTAAGTTTTAAACCTGAAATTCCTCGAAAGTCTTCTATAACATTATTAAATTTTCAAAAGATCTACGTGACCCGTCTGTGATAAAAGTAGCGTCATCAGCAAATAATGTCTGTTTAAGTTCTTGGTTTGTAATTCTTATACCATTAATAGTTTCATCTTGGGCGACTGCAATAGACAATATTTCAATAGCTATTATAAATAAGATTGGAGATAATGGGCATCCTTGTCTTACCCCCTGTTGTACTATAAATCCTTCTGACATGTGACCATTATTTGAAACACAACTTTGTATATTATTATAGAATAATCTTATCCAGCCTACTAGAGATTCTCCGAAGTTAAAATACTCTAAGCACTTAAAAATAAAACCATGATTTAAGCTATCGAATGCTTTTTCAAAATCTGCAAAAAATAAAATGCCTGCATTATCATTATCGTTTAAAAACTCTAGTACATCAAAAAGCATTCTAATATTTTCTCCGATATACCTTCCTTGTATGAACCCTGTTTGAGCTGAACTTATAATAGACGGAATAACATTTTTAATATGATTTGCTATTGACTTTGTTGCAATTTTATAATCTATATTTAGTAACGTTATCGGTTGCCAATTTTCTAACTTGGTTAATTCTTTATCCTTTTTCGGTAGCAATGTAATAATTCCTTGTCGTTGTAATGTAGTTAAACTTCCTGTGTCATACGAGTGATTTATTGACTTTATGAAAAATGGTTAAATGTCGTTCCAAAATATTTTATAGAATTCGGTTGTAATTCCATCAGATCCTGGACTTTTGTTATTTTTCATTGCCTTAAGAGCTTGAGCACACTCATATTCGGTTAGTTTTCCTTCACAAATATGTTTCTGTTCTTCGTTAAGTTTTTCTACATTTGCATTTGGAAAAAAATTTCGCATCGATTCTATAGTTTCAATTCGTTTATATAACTTTTCGTAATAATCCTTGGTTTCTGTCAAAATATCCTTATAATCTGTTACTACTGCATCACCTTTAATAAGTCTTGTAATTGTTTTCCTTTCTGCGTTTCCTTTTTCTAAATTTGAGAAATATTTCTTATTTTTTTCTGCCCCTTCTATGTATTGCGCCTTAGACCTTAAAATAATTCCATCTGTATGTTTTTCTATTATTTTTTTCAACTTTTGTTTTTCTACATTTAAAAGTTCTAATAATTCATTATTATTTATATCGTCTGCTAGCTTTTTTTCTATTTTATCGATTTCCGCTGTAACATTTTTCTCTTCTTTTAAATCTTTCTTCTTTTTAGTTGAACAATATTTTATAGTTTCGTTTCTAATCGATCCTTTCATTATTTCCCATAACGTGTTTGGGTTGCAGTCTTTATTTATTTCCTTTATTTCTTTAATGCCTTCCCTTATATTGTTTTGATAATCCTTATTGAGAAGAATGCTGTTATTAAGTTTAAAATATCCAGGTCCCCTTGGGTGTTTTGACAAATTTATATTAAAATATACAACAGAGTGATCTGAGCGTAGTCCAGCGGAGATTTTACATTTCGAAACGTCATTGACAATATTTGTAGATATCAAAAAATAGTCAAGCCTACAAAATATAGGAGGCTTGTGGTTTGAATGCCAAGTATAGTGAGTGCTATCTTCGTTTAATATTCGCCATATATCATTCACGTCATAGTATGAAATAATATTATTAACTTTATCTCTAGTTTTTCGATTTCCCTCTTGATTACCGTTTTTTTATCCTTTTCGATATTAATGACGGTATTAAAATCCCCCCCAACTATAAGCGTTTCCCCTTCATGTTCACTTATAAAACTCTCAATTTTTTCAAAGAATGTTACGTCATCACTATTTGGACCATACACGTTTAAAAGTAAAACTTCCCTATTTTCAACATAATTTTTAATGCATGAAGTCTGCCTTCAACAATTACCTGATGTTTTATAACTTTATATGAAAAATTAGATTTAAGAAGGATGCCCACACCTTTGCTATTTGTGCTATTGCCACTAAAATATGCGTCATGACCCCATTCGTTTTTAGCTCACCTGAGCCGAAGGCTCAAAGGTGAGCTATTGGGATCACTCTTCGTCCGTCGTCCGTCGTCGTCCGTCGTTTACTTTTGCTTCAAATAACTTCTCCTCAGGAACCGCTTGACCAATTTTGACCAAACTTCACGTGGATGATCCTTAGATGAATGCTTTTTAGATTTGTTAAAATTTGGTCAGCATGACATCCAAGATGGCCGCCATTACCATATATGGTTGAAACCTTAAAAAATCTTCTTCTCAAGAACCGCTAGACAGATTTCGACAGTTTTTCTTTTAAAATGATCACCAACGTCTAGACTATCAAGTTTGTTCAAATGAAGTCCCCGGGGTCAAAAATGCCTATGCCCCAGGGGTCCAAAGTTTGTATATTGAGATTTTGCATGTTTTTCATATAGACATATAGGAAAAAACTTTAAAAAATCTTCTTCTCTGAAACCACAAGGCACAGAGGTCTCATATATTACATGTAGCATCAGCTTATGGTCCTCTACTAAGTTTGTTCAAATGGTGACCCTAGGGTCAAATTTGTCCCCGCCCCGGGAGTCACAGTTTTACATAGACTTATGTAGGTTTTTTTTTTTAAAAATCTTCTTCTCGGAAACTGCAAGAGCAAGAGCAAGAGATTTGATATTTTGCATTTACTATAAGCTTATGGTCCTTTACCAAGTTTGTTCAAATGGTGACCCAGGGGTCACATTTGACCCCGCCCCGGGGGTCACAGTTTTACATAGGCTTATATAGAGAAAAACCGGAATAAAATCTTCTTCTCTGGAACCACATGGCACGGAGCTCTCATGTATTACATGTAGCATCAGCATATGGTCCTCTACTTAGTTTGTTCAAATTTGTCCCCGCCCCGGGGGCCACAGTTTTACATAGACTTGTATAGGATTTTTTTTTAAAAAATCTTCTTCTCGGAAACTGCAAGAGCCAGAGGTTTGATATTTTGCATTTACTATAAGCTTATGGTCCTTTACAAAGCTTGTTCAAATGGTGACCCTGGGGTCATATTTGGCCCCGCCCCAAAGGTCACATGTTTTACATAGACATGTATAGGGAAAAACTTAAAAAATCTTCTTCTCTGAAACTGCAAGAGTAAGAGGTTTAATATTTTGCCTTTGCTATAAGCTTATGGTCCTCTACCAAATTTGTTCAAATGGTGACCCAGGGGTCACATTTGGCCCCGCCCCGGGGGTCATAGTTTTACATAGGCTTGTATAGGGAAAAACTGAAAAAATCTTCTTCTCTGGAACCACATGGCACTGAGCTCTCATGTATAACATGTAGCATCAGCTTATGGTTCTCTACTTAGTTTGTTCAAATGGTGACCCTGGGGACAAATTTGTCCCTGCCCCGGGGTCACAGTTTTACATTGATATGTATAGGGAAAAACTTAAACAATCTTCTTCTCTGAAACTGCAATAGCCAGAGGTTTAATATTTTGCTTTTGCTATAAGCTCATGGTCCTCTACCAATTTTGTTCAAATGGTGACCCAGGGGTCACATTTGGCCCCGCCCCGGGGGTCATAGTTTTACATAGTCTTGTATAGGGAAAAACTGAAAAAATCTTCTTCTCTGGAACTGCAAGAGCCAGAGGTTTAATATTTTGCATTTGCTATAAGCTTAGGGTCCTCTACCAAGTTTGTTCAAATGGTGACCCTGGTGTCAAACTTGGCCGCACCCCGGGGGTCACAGTTTTGTATAAACTTATATATATATAGGAAAAAAACAATTTTTTCTGAAACTGCAAGAGCCAGAGGTTTAATATTTTGCATTTACTATTAGATTATGGTTCCAGGGGTAAAATTTGACCCCACTCCGTGGGTCACAGTTTTACATAGACTTATATAGGAAACACTTTAGAAGTCTTTTTCTCTGGAACTACAAGAGCCAGAGGTTTAATATTTTGCATTTACTATACTCTAATGGTCCTTTACCAAGTTTGTTCAAATGGTGACCCTGGGTTCACATTTGGTCCCGCCCCAGTGGTCACGTTTTACATAGACTTGTATCTATATAGGGAAAAACTTACAAAATCTTCTTCTCTAAAACCACAAAGCACACAGCTCTCATATATTACATGTAGCCCTGGGGTCACATTTGGCTCTGCCCAAGGTGTTATTCTCTAGCACCTTCATTTTATATTTGATCTTTACCAAACTTTGTCAGTGTCTTAAACTGTCTGTATCAATGTTGTTATACACAACAGAGCCCACATTTCTTGAACAACCTTAACCAGATTGTATATGACCATTAGATTTCGAAGAAGTTTGATAATGTGCCAGTACTCAGGTGATCGCTTTAGGGCCATCTTGGCCCTGGCCCTCTTTTATTGGTTCAAATTAACTCAGGTGAGCGATATAGGGCCATCATGGCCCTCTAGTTCCATTTGTCGTAGTGGTTCGTTGAACAATGTAATTCTTGTAAAAAACATATAGAGTTATTATTTTTCTTAAGCCATTCGAAAATTTGTCTTCGTTTCTTGGTTTCACCAAGACCTTTAACATTAAAGGTACATATTTTGATATTCATTTAAGATTAATAAATTGAAGAATCTGTATGCTTCGAGAAAAAGAAACATTGTGTAAGGTATACATTGCGTCCGAACACCCTCCATAGAAAGCCTTTAGTGAGACGAGTACATAAGAGAAGAAGGAAATAGAATATGGGTTATGCATGAGTGACGTCAAAACAAGAATATGTCCAATTAACAAAAATATGAACATATTGATATGAACAAATCCCGTATAAAAGAATAAAGGGATATGGACTTTTGCCTCTTTTTTTTTTAAATATCTCGACATATTTACACTATACATATATTCAAGTCTAAACTCTATATACCCGCAATGCACATTGTGGAATTCATTTTCTAGTTTGAATTAAAACAACATTGTGCAGTAGAACCAACATACAAAAGCATTAAACATTCAACCTAGCACCTGTTATATATAATAAATAACCGGTTATATGAGATCATTTCAAATATAACCGTTTGTCTGTTATATCAGTTCATTTTATTTTAATCAGCAGCCTATACTATGAGATATCTGAGATTATTAGCCATTCAATCAAAAAGCCCATAATATACTATACTTTATACATTTTTCAACAATCTACAATATACAATTATTATATATTGAACTATCTGGCATGCGTACATAAGTATAACCATTGCATATTAACGTGCAGTCCATTATATAAGGTAGCTTTTACATATATAGCACATACAATATAATATTTTTCAAAAGCCCATATTATAAGATTATTTCATATTTTACCCGGCAACTTATTATATAGGGTCATTAGACTTATATGCAACAATCTGTAATAGTTTATTAAGAGTATATAGGTGTGCAAAGTTTATAACCTATAGCCCAGCTTGACAGGTCATCAGAAAAATAAAAAAACTAACATCTTCTTCAAATTTGAGATATTGAACTCAACAACATCGTGCTATAGTCCCAACATACACGAGAACTATACATTTAACTAAGCACATGTAAATAATAATTGTTATAGGTTTTATCAATCATCTGTATAAAACTCATTTCATCTAATAAACAACCTGTTATATGAAATCATTAAAACATTTTTCCTGTACAGAAATTAATATTATTGTAGTCAACAGCCTATTATATGAGATTATTATTCATTAAACCAAAAAGCCTATATATAGTATGTATACGATGCTTTATACACACTGCCGCCACTCTACAATATACGAGTATTAACATATTTAAATCACCTGACATGCACACATCAAGAAGTATGGTACTTGCATATTAACATGCAGTCCATTATATAAGGTAATTTGTATATTTAACCAGCCACATATAGTATAAGCAGGTATAAGCTTATTTAAAAGTCTATATTATAAGATCCTTTTATATTTTACCCGACAATTTATACTATAGGATCCTGTATACAACCATCTATAATACTTGATCAGCATATAAGTATACGAAGCTTAAAACCTATAGCCCAGACTGGCCGGTAAATCCGCAAAAATAGCGCTATCCAATTTGCTACCTCAGTTAGAATTTGTCAGCTTTGCATTTACCATTAAAGGGGAACAAAATCATGTTTTCGGACCGGGCTATAGTATAAGATAACTATACATTTAACCAACAAATTATACTATAAAAGAGTGTACGTTTATGCTCTATAGCTATTCACATCTATCATTCTGTGCAATAAATAACAAGAATATCAGCATTTGTTATTTATCATAGAAGTATTACTATCAAGACTATTAACCCATTTGTCACAGAGCCTATTCCTACAAAAACGAAAAGATAGTAACTGATCGGATGGGTTAGCGGAACACCTTTATCAACAGTAATCTAGTGAAAATATATCCTTTGTTTCATAACCTTTTTCTACAAAACGAAAATAGAAAAGATATGAAAAGGAGATACTTACATTTTTAAAAAGCGAGATTATAAATCGCCATATTATTCACACAATCAACACGTGCATACATTATGTTTTGCATATATTTATCGGTTACGCTTTAGGACAACTCAATGATGTGCGTTTATTTGTATCATTAAATCAGTATGAACATGTGTGCAATACAAATATATACACGATATGTTAAAAAAAAAGACAATCGGATATGTATTCAAGTAAAACAAAAAACTAATTACAGTACATCAAGCTTGCAGCGTACCGTTATTACTAGTTTAGAAAAAATAACAATAACATTAAAACTGTATTCCATTAAAAAAAAAAAAAAAATGAATACCGTTTACCTCATCACCCGTTTATCTCTTCACATACTATGAAATCGACAGCCCATGTCGTTTGCTGTGTGTTTGCCCTAACATATATACCAGATTAAACATACACATATATAGACACACGCACGCACGCACGCACGCACGCACGCACGCACGCAAACATACACAAAAACATGAATTAACAATTGCTTTCTGTTCCAGAAAAAAACGAGATCAATGTCTAAAACCGTTATTGTTAAATATCTCGGCTGTTTTCATATTGGCGTCAATTTATTGCTTGCTCCCCAATACAATTCAAAGACAACTAAGTTATTCGATAATTGTTCACCTGTGCATGGTGGACACGTGCTCAGTATTAACTAGTGTATAACAGTATATATATACATATAGAAAAATATGCTCTTTTGATCGTGATTTAGAGCAATACTGTTGTGTCCGTGATTTGATCCTGTATAAGAGTTTTACACTGTCCCGAAAAGAAATGTTATTGTTTACTTTTTGGCTTGTTCGACCAATTTCACTGGCCAAGGTCTCTGTATCCATGCTTGGTATTAATGATACCTAACTTGATGTATTTGGTTATCACTTTGTTTCATGAATATCTTCCCTTCATGAGACCAACACTGTTGCACTTTTTTCTGGTCTTTAAGGCGTAGAGATGATAGTACCTCTTGGTTAATTCGCGTAAGATCTTCATTAATAAAGATGTTCGTACCTTTCAAGTTTTTAGCGTTTTATAAGGTATTAATTTTTGTTTGTCTGTGCACAAATTTCACTATGATTGGCCTGCATTTGTTTTTATCGTATTTTCCCATTCTATGCGAAATATCGATATGTTGTGGTGAAAGCCCAAGCTTCAATTTATTGTTTATAAGGCTCACGACATGGTATGTTGTCTCTTCGGATGTTTCTCCCTCCTTATCGAATCCGATGCCCGTAACGTGCAAGTTGTTTCTGCGTCCATACTGTTCCAGGTCATTGATTTGTTCAGGAATGTTGCTCTCGATGTCTAATTGATCCTAGCAAAATTTCAGGTCGGCCGGAAATTCAAGATGGCCGCCACGGCTAAAAATAATTTTTTAAAATACAAGTTTGTAGCGACTACTTCTTGAAAACTGTAAGTGATATTGGTATGGGACTTTTTCTAAAACGATCAGCATGACATGATGTTGGTCCTTTTCAAAAATCGTTTTGATTCAATGTTAAACATGGCTGCAAGCGGCCATCTTTGTTTACATAGAGTTATATAGTAAAAACTTGTAGCGACTACTCCTTTGAAACTACTTGGCGGATTTTCATGAAACTTTACAGAAATGTTGCTCTTGATGTCTAATTGATCCTAGCAAAATTTCAGGTTGGCCGGAAATTCAAGATGGCCGCCAGGGCTAAAAATAATTTTTCAAAAAACAAGTTTGTAGCGACTACTTCCTGAAATCAAAATCAATCAGTAGAGCTTCAAGGTCATTGACCTCTTGTTCTTTTTATTTTGGACCTTGAACCACAGAGTTATGTCCCTTGACTTAGTCAAAATAGGGGCTGAAAAACTGAGTCCCCGCACATGACAATGAAGAGGCAGACTACGATGGATCACAACAGCTCACCCTGGACCATTTGCATTGGATCAACCCTGCGAGATATACACGCACCACTCGCGCGTGTAACTGTTTTGGGAAAGCTACCATTTCCACGGCCAGTGTGAATATCGGAGGATTGCAAATCCACTAACACGGACTCCATGAGCGATGGGATTGACCTACTGGGAACATCTAATCACCAGTTTCCTGATTGGCTGAGATGGTTTCGAGCCGGCAATCGGATTGACCTAGTGTCACATTTCTGCAGGCAATCCGATTGGCCAAAATCTTCAATTGCAACTCGAATCTTCTTAGACGTTTGAATCTTCTATAGACTATCAACGATGGATTTCTACACCAACCTGCCACCAACTCAACTCTTCTTCTGCGTCTTGTAATCTCCAATTGACTGATTGATGAATACAACAGACTAAACCTTAAATTGAAATGCCCGCCAAAATGCCTAGATTCAACATGGCGAGGATAAACAAACACTTTACTTACTTAACAGGAATTATGACGAGCGAGTGAAAGCAAGCAAAATGCAAAAAGTAGGTCAAGGTCATTCATATTGACCTACTTCTGATTGAAACATTCTGCTGTGATGTAGATACAAACTCATGGGATGTTTGAAATATCTAAGGCTTCTGATGTCTGAAAAATGAACCAAAAACTTGAGTTGTGAGACTTTAATGTGAAAGCTTATGTGTAAATAATTGAGGTGTAAAATGTCTGCCAATGTCATTCATATTGACATTTTTGTGTTAGGAAAATACTGCTGTCATACTGATGTAAACAGATATGAAGTTTTAAAGCTCTCTCCAGCTTCGGGTGTCTAAGAAATGGAAAACTCAAATGTAAAACCTTTTCAGACAGACTTTTTATTAGAACATATTGCTGTCATATAGATGTAAGCTTGTGTGAAGTTGAAAGTTGTGTGGCTTCTGAAGTCAGAAATGGAATTAACCAAAAACTTGAATGTAAAACTTTAATATGAAACTAAAATAGGTGAAGGTCATTCATATTGACCTACTTGCTGTCATATAGATGTAAACATGTTAAGTTTGAAAGCTCTATGTCTTAGAAATGAACTTGTTTAAGTTATATTGCCTATTAATGCTGCCTCGTTTGCTAGAGATTATAACCTGCAGTGATATCTTTTTTTAGACTGTCCCATGACATAAGGGTAAGAGTGAGGTTTGGTGCACCCTAGAAGCTGGTTTAAACCCTCAGCGGCCTGTTTTGCCACTGACCGTTCCAAGGTGGTAGCCCTATTGTCAACCCTTATGTGTTTGTGATGTCTTATTTTGCCTTTTATTCATCTTTATGTATACCGGTAGTTGTTCTTTGTTTCTTTGTTTGTGGTTGACTGTCGTCCTTGAATGCTACTTTTCCTGTTTGATTTCTAGCTCGACTTTTCCGAAGGAAAAAAAGACGTATTGTCATCACTTGATCGTTGTCGTTGTCGTTGCCGCCACCGTCCCCTGGTTAAAATTTGCATGCAAGCTGGTATCTCCCAAACCACATTACATAATGGATTGAAACTGCACACATGTATTCAGCGTCATTAGTTGACATCACAGAGTTAGGTGATATAACGCTTGCTTTTATTTTGACAGAATTATGACCCTTTTCATACTTAGAAAATTTGGTTAAAGTTTGTATTTAAGCTTGGTTAAAGTTTGTATGTAAGCTTGTATCTCTCAAACCACTTTATACAATGGATTGAAACTTGACACATTTACTCAGCATCATTAGCTGACACCACATAGTTAGGTGATATAACTCCTGCTTTTATTTTGACAGAATTATGGCCCCTTTCATACTTAGAAAACTTGGTTAAAGTTTGTATGCAAGCTTGTATCTCGCAAAGAACTTAACATAATAGATTAAAACTTCACACATGCATTGGGCATCATAACACAACACCACAGAGCCAGGTTATATAACTCTTGCATCTATTTAAACAAAATTATGGCCCCTTTTGTAATTAAGAAATTTGGTTAAAGTTTGTATGTAAATTTGTATCTCGCAAAGTACTTGACATAATGGATTAAAACTTCACACATGCATTCAGCATCATTAGACAACACTACAAAGCCAGGTTCTATAACTCTTGCTTTTATTTTAACAAAATTATGGCCTCTTTTATTCTTTGAAAATTTGGTTAAAGCTTACATCTCCAAAATTATTTTACATAATGGATTGAAACTTCACGCATGTATTTGGCATCTTGTATAGCCCATGTTTTTATTATAACAAAATTATGGCCCCTTTTATACTTAGAAATCTTAGTTAAAGCTTGTATGTAATTATCAATCGTAATTTCACCAAAGTGCTCTTGTTGTATCTACTTTAACCAAAAACTTGAAGGTAAAACTTTTTTTGTGCAACATACAGAGGGACAAGGGTAGCTCCATCTTCATGGTAGGACATAGACTTTAAACTTAAGTTGTTTCTAAATTTGATTTATAACAAATATAAGCAGAGCAGGTGTTTTGGGTCAGCTTTCGCCATGTCCATTTCTTATTCTTAGGAGGTCGTATTTTGCTTTTTGTAAAACTGAACATATTGCAGAAAAAAAATGTATGTTTAGAAAAAATAAAATCAATAACATTTGTAAGTTTCTGTCAAGTTTCAGTAAAATAAATATTCCAGTTAATAAATGGTAGGCCTTTAGCCTATGATGGCAGTAGTTTTCTGTGTATATATAAAATTGAAATTATATCTTGTTATATTTTTAGACCCTGCTGCAGAACTTTGGCATACCCACATGGACCCCATTAGAAAAAAAGGACAAACAAGAGAAATGTGTCATTTGTATGGTGAACCCAAAAGGTAATAAACAGCAACCTTTTTGTTACTAGGGTTATAATTAAGAAATAAATTATTTCCAGCGGGTTTATATTGTCCCAGATCAATAACTGGTGGGAGGGACTTGAAGTCCATCGATACCAAGGGCCGCAGAACAATTGTTGCTTATAAACTTGATATGTAATTGAATTAAATAACGGCATTTCATGAAAACTTCAGAGAATGGCTTCTGATTTTCACCAATTTTAATATTTTATTTCAAGATTTGTTCAAATAATATCTCATATGTGCTGGACACTGAGCAAAAGTGATGAATGCATTACAGAGTTATTGTCCTTGATTATGTCAAAATAATTGAATCTCATATTGTTTACGCAATGACTTTAATAAACAGCTTCTGATTTTCACCAACATTTTTAGCTCTACTGGCCAAGGGCCAGCAGAGCTTATGGGATGGTGAGTTGTCCGTCATCCGTCCGTCGTCTGTCCGTCTGTTAACTTTTACCTCGTTAAGACGATAGGGCCTTCATTTTTAGCTCTACTGGCCAAGGGCCAGCAGAACTTATGGGATGGTGTGTTGTCCGTCTTCCGTCGTCCGTCCGTTAACTTCTACCTCGTTAAGACGATAGGGCCTTCATTTTTCATCCGACCTTTGCCAAACTTTAACAGATTGTTAATATCAATAAAAGCTCGGACATGTTCGAAAACCAGCCAGATCGGACCAGTAACAGCGGAGTTATGGTCCTTGATTTTGTTAAAAAATGCTAATTGGTATATTTTGCCTCGTTAAGACGATAGGGCTTTCATCTTTACCAAACTTTACCACATTGTTAATATCAATGAAAGCTCGAACAATTTCTAAATCAGTCATATCGGACCAGTAACAGCGGAGTTATGGCCCTTGATTTAGTTAAAATACTATATTTTGCCTTGTTAAGATGATAGGGGCTTCATTGTTCATCCGATCTATACCAAACTTTATCAGATTGTTAATGTTGTTGAAAGCTCGAACAAGTTCGAAAACCAGCCTTATCAGACCAGTAACAGTGGAGTTATGGCCCTTGATTTAGTTAAAAATGCTATATTTTGTCTCGTTAAGACGATTGGGGCTTTATTGTTCATCGATCTTTACCAAACTTTATCAGATTGTTAATATCAATGAAAGCTTGGACGTTACCGAAAACCAGCCATATCGGACCAGTAACAGCGGAGATATGGCCCTTGAATTAGTTAAAAATAATATATTTTGCCTCGTTAAAACGATAGGGCCTTTATTTTTCATCTCATCTTTACTAAACTTTACCAGATTGTAAGTGTCGATGAAAGCTCGGGCAAGCCAGATCGGACCAGTAACAGCGGAGTTGTGGCCTTTGATTTAGTAAATAATGCTATGTTTTGACTAGTTAAGACGATAGGGCCTTCATTTTTTATCCGATCTTTACCAAACTTTACCAGATTGTTAATATCAATGAAAGCTTGGACAAGTTCGAAAAGCCATATCGGACCAGTAACAGTGGAGTTATGGCCCTTGATTTAGTTAAAAATCCTATATTTTGCCTCGTTAAGAAGCTAGGTCCTTCATCTTTCGTCCGATCTTTAAGAAATTTTACCATATTGTTAATATCAATGAAAGCTAGGACAAGTTCGAAAACCATCCGGATTGGACTATTGACATCGAAGTCGTGGCCCTTGATTTTCTGAAATGTGCTATATCTTGGCCAGATCTGACCTGTAACAACGGAGTTATGGCCCTTGATTTTGTTAATAATGTTATATTTTGCCTCAATACAATAGGGACTTCATTTTTCATATGATCTTAACCAAACTTTACCAGATTTTTTAAAATTTATTTTAGCAATCTATTGATCAGAGCTTATGCCGTGGTCCGTCGTCCGTCTGTCTGTCCGTAACTTCTTTTGTAGCGACTACTCTGAAACTACTGAATGGATTTTCATGAAACTTTACAGAAATGTTGCCCATGAAGTCTAGTTGATCCTAGCAAAAATTCATGTTGATGTGAAATCCAAGATGGCCGTCAAATCTAAAAATAGATTTTCAAAATACAAGTTTGTAGCGACTACTTCTTGAAAACTATAAGTGATATTGATATGGGACTTTTTCTAAAATGATCAGTATGACATGCTTTTGGTTCCTTGTAGAAAATCATTTTGATTCGACGTTAAACATGGCTGTCAGTGGCCATCTTTGTTTACATAGAGTTATCTAGTAAAAACTTGTAGCGACTACTCCTCTGTAACTACTTGACGGATTTTCGTGAAACTTCACAGGAATGTTGCTCTTGATGTCTAATTGATCCTAGCAAAATTTCAGGTCGGCCGGAAATTCAAGATGGCCACCATGGCTAAAAATAGATTTTCAAAAAACAAGTTTGTAGCGACTACTTCCTGAAATCAAAATCAATCAGTAGAGCTTCAAGGTCATTGACCTCTTGTTTAATTTGTTTCGTTATTTTTTTAATTTGTTTTTTTTTAATTCATTTTTAGCTCTACAGGCCAAGGGCCAGCAGAGCTTATGGGATGCTGTGTTGTCCGTCGTCCGTCGTCTGTCGTCTGTCGTCTGTCTGTCGTCCGTTAACTTTTCTTCAAACGACTTCTTCTCAGAAACCGCTTGGCTAATTTTGACCAAACTTCACTTGGATGATCCTTAGTTGAATGCATTTTAGATTTGTTAAAATTAGGTCAATGCTACATCCAAGATGGCTGCCATTACCATATATGGTCGAAACCTTAAAAAATCTTCTTCTCCAGAACCGCTGGACAGATTTCAACAGTTTTTCTTTAAAAATGATCGCCAACGCCTAGACTATCAAGTTTGTTCAAATAAAGTCCCCGGGGTCAAAAATGGCCGTGCCCCGGGGGTCCAAAATTTGTATATTGAGGTTTTGCATGTTTTTCATATAGACATATAGGAAAAAACTTTAAAAAATCTTCTTCTCTGAAACCACAAGGCACAGAGCTCTCATGTATTACATGTAGCATCAGCTTATGGTCCTCTACTAAGTTTGTTCAAATGGTGACCCTGGGGTCAAATTTGTCCCCCCCGGGGGGTCACAGTTTTACATAGACTTATATAGGATTTTTTTTTAAAAAATCTTCTCGGAAACTACAAGAGCCAGAGGTTTGATATTTTGCATTTACTATAAGCTTATGGTCCTTTACCAAGTTTGTTCAAATGGTGACCCTCGGGTCACTTTTGGCCCCGCCCCAAGGGTCACATGTTTTACATAGACATGTATAGGGAAAAACTTAAAAAATCTCTTCTCTGAAACTGCAAGAGCCAGAGGTTTAATATTTTGCATTTGCTATAAGCTTGTGGTCCTCTATCAAGTTTGTTCAAATGGTGACCCAGGGGTCGCATTTGGCCCCACCCCGGGGGTCACAGTTTTACATAGGCTTGTATAGGGAAAAACTGAAAAAAATCTTCTTCTCTGGAACCACATGGCACAGAGCTCTCATGTAATACATGTAGCATCAGCTTATGGTCCTCTACTAAGTTTGTTCAAATGGTGACCCGGGGGTCAAATTTGTCCCCGCCCCGAGGGTCACAGTTTTACATAGACTTATATAGGATTTTTTGTTTAAAAATCTTCTTCTCGCCAACTACAAGAGTCAGAGGTTTGATATGTTACATTTATTATAAGCTTATGGTCCTTTACCAAGTTTGTTCAAATAGTGACAATAGTGACCCTGGGGTCACATTTGGTCCCGCCCCAAGGGTCACATGTTTTACATAGACATGTATAGGGAAAAACTTAAAAAATCTTCTTCTCTGAAACTGCAAGAGCCAGAGGTTTAATATTTTGGTGTTGCTATAAGCTTATGGTCCTTTACCTATTTTGTTCAAATAGGGACCCTGGGGTCACATCTGGCCCTGCCCCGGGGATTCACAGTTTTACATAAATGCTTGTAGAGGGAAAAACTGAAGAAAAAAAATCTTCTCTGGAACTGCAAGAGCCAGAGGTTTAATATTTTGCATTTGCTAAAAGCTTATGGTCCTTTACCAAGTTTGTTCAAATGGTGACCCTGGGGTCACATTTGGCCCCGCCCCAAGGGTCACATGTTTTACATAGACATGTATAGGGAAAAACTTAAAAAATCTTCTTCTCTGAAACTGCAAGAGCCAGAGGTGGAATATTTTGCTGTTGCTATAAGCTTATGGTCCTTTACCAATTTTGTTCAAATGAGGACCCTGGGGTCACATCTGGCCCCGCCCCGGGGGTCACAGTTTTACATAAATGCTTGTATAGGGAAAAACTGAAAAAAATCTTCTTCTCTGGAACTGCAAGATTTAATATTTTGCATTTGCTGTAAGTTTATGGTCCTTTACCAAGTTTGTTCAAATGGTAACCCTCGGGTCACATGTTTTACATAGACATGTATAGAGATTTTTTTTTTTGATTTTTTTTTTTTTGAATTTTTTTTTTTTAAATATTTGTTTTTGATTATTTTTTTTTTGAATTTTTTTTTTTTGAAATTTTTTTTTTGAAATGTTTTCCATTTTTATTTAATTTTTGCAATTTTTTTTTTTTTTTTGTGAATTTTTGCAATTTTTTTTTTGCTCTATGTTCGACCAGTCGGACCAGTAACAGAGGTGTTCTTGATTTAGTTAAACATGCTATATGTTGCCTCGTTGATACGGTTGGGCCTTCATTTTTCATCTGATCTTTACCAAACTTTACCAGATTCTTTAGTTATGGCCTTTGATTTAGTTAAAAAGCTGTTTTTTGCCCGAAACTTTCAAAAAAACGTAAATGGCAGTCACTCACTTCATTGATGTTATAAGAGCCATGTTAGCCAGTAGAGCGTCCACAGGCCCTCTTGGGCCTCTTGTTACATTTTTTTGTTTGAATTTTTATTTTCTTGAATTTTTTTTTTTTTTTTTTGAATTTTTTTTTTTCGAATTTCTTTTTGAATTTTTTTTTTAACCATTTGATATTTTTTTCATTGTTTCATTTTTTCATATTACTTTTTTTTTTTTTTTTTTTTACCTTTTGCTTTTCAACTTAGAATTTGCCAAAAAAAATGCTAAAGTCCGCACAATAACTCCTGAAAGGGTCGACGGATTTAAATAACTTTTGGTACACGGGTTTAAGACCATAAAACACAGGTCAAGTTCGACTTTGGTTACAAACCACCAATTTTTGATGGAGTTAAGGCCCCTTTTCAACTTAGAATTGCCCAAAAAACGGTGTCCCGGTCATTTGAAGTACTTGTACTATGACGTGTGCTATGAAAATACCTCTGTATGCTGCCCAACTTCCCTCACACATCATTCGATGTAATCAACCACAGAGATGAAGCATAGAAAGAGACGCTATAATGTGAAGTTATCACTTGAGTACTCACATATTGCGAACTGATTTCAGAAAATGCAAGTCGGAATGTGTACATGCATTATTGCAAGTTGTTATTGATTTGGCCTTGAATAACAGCTAAAATTAGAATAGATGTAAACATGTTTACCATGTAACTTGTTTACAATGTATATGCAAATTATTTTATGCAAATTCATTTATGATGATGTAGACTGTTCTCTGGCCTTGAATAACAGCTATGCAAATTCAATTATGATGATGTCGACTGTTCTCATTGGACTGTGTTATGCAAATTTTTATTAGCTCTTCTGGCCAAGGGCGTGTTGTCGTTCGTCATTCGTCCGTCTGTCGTCCGTCCGTTAACTTTTACCTCGTTAAGACGACAGGGCCTTCATTTTTCATCCGATCTTTACCAAACTTTATCAGATTGTTAATAACAATGAAAGTTCGGACAGGTTCAAAAACCAGCCGGATCAGAACAGTAACAGCGGAGTTATGACCCTTGATTAAGTTAAAAATGCTATATTTTGCCTCGTTGAGACGATAGGGCGTTCATTTTTTCATCCGATCTTTGCCAATCTGTAACAAATTGTTAATATAAATGAAAGCTTGGACATGTTTGAAAACCAGCCAAATCGGACCAGTAACAACGGAGTTATGGCCCTTGATTTAGATAAAAATGCTATATTTTGCCTCGTTAAGACGACAGGGCCTTCATTTTTTCATCCAATCTTTACCAAATTATACCAGATTGTTAATATCAATGAAAGCTTGGACAAGTTCGAAAACCAGCCCGATCGGACCTGCAGCAGCGGAGTTATCGCCCTTGATTTAGTTAAAAATGCTATTTGAAAACCAGCCAGATTGGACCATTTACACTGGAGTTTTGATTTTCTGAAATATGCTATATTTTGGCCTCATTAAGACCAACGGGCCTTCATTTGGCCGGATTTCAGGGAAACTTTTCAGGGATGATCAGTACCAAGCCTTTTTGTTCATATTGTCACCTTTTTCCGGTTGAATGATTTTGGCGAAGTTATAGACCTTTAAAGGTTTTAATACACAAACTTCGTCCTGACTAGTTCTCCTGAACCCCTGGCCGGATTTAAACGAAACTTTTAAGGGATGATCAGCACCAAGCCTTGTTGTGCAAATCATTGCCGTGTTCCGGTTGAATGATTTTTTGGCAGAGTTATGACCCTTTAAAGGTTTTAATACACAAACATTTTCCATGCTAGTTCTCCTGAACCCCTGCCTGGATTTCAACGAAACTTGACAAGGATGATCAATATCAGGGAGTAAATATACAGGGAGGAGAAACGAATCGTTTTGTCGTTTTATGTTGTCGCGCGTGTGTTTCACTACTGCGTGAAAATGACTACTTTCGGTTGTTTCGCGCGTGTGTGAAAAACAGCAAATACTTATAAATTATTACTAACAAACTCAATAAAGGTGTGTAAATGTACACATAAGTATTATTTATTCACACTGTCCTCTGATATAGAGCGTGTATTTGTTTGCATGTTTAAAAGCACATTTTACCAAACGGTTCAGTGTAACAAAGATGGCGCCGCACTGCGCCAAATAAAAAACGGTGACAGTGTATAGCTATTGCAAACAAGATACGAGACTACAGGTTATTTAGGCATTAATAATAACAAAAAGTGAATAGTAGACATATTTATCTTTGTCAAGAAGGTAATTTCGTGATGTTGATTATAACAAAAAGCCATAAAAAGGGAGCTGTAAAAACTGCCTAATTTGAGATGTTGGCTGAAATTTTAACTTTTCAAATGTAACGTGCTTACGATCGTTTTTCATGTATCGATAAAATAGTAAATGGTGGTGTTCTAGCGCGACAACATTAATCGATAAACTAGAGCATTTTTTTAACCCCTTTCTCCTCCCTGTATACTTACTCCCTGTCAATATCAAGCGTAGTTGTGCATATCATCGACATATTCCGGTTGAATGGTTTTTGGCAGAGTTGTGGCCCTTTAAAGGTTTTAATTAACAAACTTTGTCCAGATTAGTCTCTTCTAAACTCCTTTTCGGATTTCAACAAATCTTGGTGGGGATGATCAGTACCAAGCCTAGTTGCACCTGTCATTGCCGTGTTGTGGTTGAATGGTATGGAGTTATGACCCCTTAAACGTTTTAATACACTAACTTTGTACAGAATAGTTCTCTTGAACCTCTTTCTGGATTTCAACAAAACTTGGCAGGGATGATAAGTACCAAGCCCAGTTGCGTATGTCATCACCATGTTCAGGTTGAATGATTTTTGAAAAAGTTATGTCCCCTTATACGTAAACTTTATCTTTAGCCAGTAGAGCGTCCACAGGCCCTCTTGGGCCTCTTGTTTATACATTTAGTTTGTTTCAATCAGATCTCATGCCAAATCCACATTGATGAATGCACTACAGAGTCGATTCCCTTGATTATATCAAGGAAAAGGAACTTTAGCTTGTGTGATAACTTAGTGAACTTTTGATTTTCACCAAATTTTATTGGAATTTAATTTTCAAGTTTTAGATGATTAAATATTTTGTCCGAAAAAGGAAATTTCAACTTGTTGACTGAATAACTTTAATAAACGTCTACTGATTTTCATTGGTATTGTTCTATTAATAAATTAAAAACTTGGCATATTTGCTGTAAATCCATTTCAGCTGCTGTGGATGTGTTTCGCCCCCAGAGCAATCATGGCCCCGGTTGTAACCTGAAAGTTTGTGTGCCTTGCATGAGGAACTCTTACCTCAATCCCATACAGTGTCACACCTGTGGGAATCACATAACAACATCCATTGGTAAAAGTCATTAATTCAATAATAAATAACAATATTTTAATTTATTTTAAGCTAGCTTATAAAGAAATAAAAGAGTGCTATAATAAATTGCAATAGGTCATCAGAAGCATGTAAGATTTGCCCATGTAAGGTAAGGCAATGGCCAGAAGAGCTTGTGCCATGGTCTGTTTTCTGTAACCCATCAGTCCATAGCATACAACTCTGTCTGAACAATAAGCAACAAAATAATATTTCTCAATGTCAGAGTATGTTCCTGACGGAATGAATATGAACAACAAAAGGACCTTAAAATAGAACTAATAAGCATTTATAGAAATGGCTGACAGATTCGCATTCAGTATGTTCCATGGCTGTCTGGGCACTTCCTCCAGATCTGCCTCTGCCTCTGGATCTGCCTGTCCAACTGTATATGAGAAGGTAATCAGAGAAAATAGTTTTGGAGTCATAAATATGAAATGCCTTAACCAAAATATTCAGCTTCTAACACCACTGTTTAAAGGCACGCAGAAAAACAATGAAAAGTTTGACTTGGAAGACAATGAGTTAATTACATGATCCATGGCTAAATTATCACACCTGAATGTGCTGTTTCGTTCCATAGCTGCTCTCACCAAACAAACAGTGACACCATAATTGGAAAAAAGATCTGTGTACCCCTGTATGTGCCAGCTTTCAGGCCACACACCCTAAGCCCACTTGTGACCAAAATATTAGCCAAAACCTAAGCCTCTGCCAGTTGCCGCTTATGTGTAGAGTTGAACCTCTGTATTGAACAGCCAAGCTTATCACTCTCCTGGATACGTATGTGATAATGATATTGGGACAGTCCACAGATAGAGTTTATAAGCAGATGAAAAAATGGCTTACCTGGGACAATCATCATTAAGACGATGGGGCCTTTATCTTTTATCTAGTCTTTACTAGTCCAGATTTTTAATATCGTTCAAAGCTTGGGCATGTTCCAATATCAACTAGATTGGATTAGTAAAACAAGAGTTATGTTCCTTTCTTTAGTTGAATGTGAAACAGTTTCTGATTGACCCCCACCTCAAAATCATATTAAATGTTATGGATTACCTTCATAAAAGTTAGGACTCTGACCCATTGTTTAATTCTTCTCTTTTCAGGTAATGGTTGGGGAGCCATTCTAATAGCTGGAAATGATATGGATCAACAAACAAACAGAGCCAAACAATTCTACAAGGAACTGTCTGAAATGCACAAAACCATTGTGTCAAAATATCCATTAACCATGGGAATAAGGTACAATTTTATATATGATAAATAATTTACTACCAATTTTTCTGCATATCTCAAAATGATAAATCAAGAAAATACGATAAATCAAGAACAAAATGATTAATCAAGAACAAAAGGATAACACTATATGTCGAAATGGAAAATGTATTATTCAGCTTTTCTTACGATAACAAATTGCATTATATGCATGATATACTGAAATGAGCTTACCTCCAGAAGTAGTATAAATTGGCCCCCGAGTCGGACAGGTTATTGGTTTTCATAACTAAAATGAAGGCAGTCCGTGCAGAACTCTGGTTCCCATGGCAACAAAACAGATTTTTAGCTCGACTGATCAGAGATCAGCAGAGCTTATGCCATGGTGCGGCGTCCGTCGTCCATCTGTCCGTAAACTTTTATTTGTAGCGACAACTCCTCTGAAACTACTGGATGGATATTCATGAAACTTTACAGAAATGTTGCCCATAAAGTCTAGTCGATCCTAGCAAAAATTCATGTTGATGTGAAATCCAAGATGGCTGCCAAAGCTAAAAATAGAGTTTTAAAAATACAAGTTTGTAGCGACTACTTCTTGAAAAATATAAGTGATATTGATATGGGACTTTTTCTAAAATGATCAGCATGACATGATGTTGATCCTTGCCAAAAATCGTTTTGATTCAACGTTAAACATGACTGCCAGCAACCATCTTTGTTTACATAGAATTATATAGTAAAAACTTGTAGAGACTACTCCTCTGAAACCACTTGGCGGATTGTCATGAAACTTTACAAGAATGTTGCTCTTGATGTCTAATTGATCCTAGCAAAATTTCAGATCTGCCAGAAATTCAAGATGGCCGTCACAGCTAAAAATAGATTTTTAAAAAATAAGTTTGTAGCGACTACTTCTGGAAAACTATAAGTGATATTGATATGCGACTTTTTCTAAAATGATCAGCATGACATGTTGTTGATCCTTGTGGAAAATTATTTTGATTCGACGTTAAACATGGCTGCCAGTGGCCATCTTTGGTTACATAGAGTTATATAGTAAAAACTTGTAGCGACTACTCCTCTGAAACTACTTGACGGATGTTCATAAAACTTCACAGGAATGTTGCTCTTAATCTCTAGTTGATCCTAGAAATATTTCAGGTCAGCCGGAAATTCAAGATGGCTGCCACAGCTAAAAATAGATTTAATATAAATAAATTTGTAGCAACTACTTCTTCAAAACTATAAGAGATATTGATATGGGACTTTTTCTAAAATGATCAGTATGACATGATGTTGGTCCTTGTCGAAAATCATTTTGATTTGACGTTAAACATGGCTGCCAGCGGCCATCTTTGTTTACATAGAGTTATATAATGAAAACTTGTAGCGACTACTCCTCTGAAACTACTTGACGGATTTTCATGAAACTTCACAGGAATGTTGCTCTTAATGTCTAATTGATCCTAGCAAAATTTCAGGTCGGCCGGAAATTCAAGATGGCCGCCACGGTTAAAAATAGATTTTCAAAAAACAAGTCTGTAGCGACTACTTCCTGAAATCAAAATCAATCAGTAGAGCTTCAAGGTCATTGACCTCTTGTTATTGAGATCACCCGTCGTCCGTCGTCGTTAACTTTTGCTTCAAACGATTACTCCTCAGAAACCGCTTGGCCAATTGTGACCAATCTTCACATGTATGGTCCTTAGATGAATGAGCGACATCCAAGATGGCCACCATTACCATATATGGTCGAAACCTAAAAAAACGCCGGACAGATTTCGACAGTTTTTCTTTAAAATGATCAAATTTGTTCAAATGAAGTCCCCTGGGGTCTGGGATCCAAAGTTTGTATATTGAGATTTTGCATGTTTTTCATAGACTTATATAGGAAAAAACTTTAAAAAATCTTCTTCTCTGAAACCACAAGGCACAGAGCTTTCATGAATTACCTGTAGCATCAGCTTATTGTCCTCTACTAAGTTTGTTCAAATGGTGACCTTGGGGTCTAATTTGGCCCTGTCCCGGAGGTCACAGTTTTACATAAACATATAGGAAAAAATTTAAAAAATCTTCTTCTCTGAAACTGCAAGAGCCAGATGTTTAATATTTTGCATTTGCTATAAGCTTATGGTCCTCTACCAAGTTCATTCAAATGGTGACCCTAATGTCAAAGTTGGCTCCCCCTGTGGGTCACAGTTTTACATAGACATATAGGAAAAACATTAACTCTTCTCAGGAATTACAAGAGCTAGAGGTTTAATATTTTGCGTTTACGATACTCTTATGGTCCTTAACCAAGTTTCTTCATTTGGCCCCGCTCCAGGGGTCACATGTTTTACATAGACTTGTATAGGGAAAAACTTAAAAAATCTTCTCTGAAACCACAAGACTCTACCAAACTTTGTCAGCCTTCATATCAATGTTGTTAACACAACAGAGGCCACAATTTTTGAACAACTTAACCAGACTTGCACAGATTATATATGACCATAAGATTTCGAAGAAGTTCGATAATGGGCCAGTACTCAGGTGATCGATTTAGGACCATCTTGGCCCTCTTGTTTTATTTCTCCTCTGAAACCAATGGTCAGAATTCAAAATAATTTCATAAAAATGATCACTAGATATATCAAAATAGCTCCCATTTTGTCAACAAGAAAAAATAGCCAACAGGGAGTGGAGCTTATTTTCCTTATATAGGAGTACATAGAAAATTAAAAACATCTTCTCCAAAACCACAAGGCATAGAGTTCTCATATATTGCATGTAACATCAGCTTATGGTCCTCTACCAGGTGACCCTAAGGTCAAATCTTGTCCCGTGGTAGGGGTCAGAGTTTTAAAATTGTATTCTCTGAAATACAACAGCTAGAGGTTTACTAATTTGAATTTACTAAAAGCTTATGGTCCTCGAGCGAGTTTGTTCAAATGGTGACCCTCCTGGGTCAAATTTGGTCACACCCTAGGGGTCACATGTCTTACATAGAATTATATAGGGAAACAAAATTGTCTTCTCTGAAACCACAAGGTATAGAGCTTTCATATATTGCATGCAGCATAAGCTTATGGGTCTCTTCCAAGTTTGTTCAAACTGGTGACCTGGGGTCAAGCCTGACCTGGCCTGAGGGGTCACAGTTAAAATAGAGTTACCAGGTATAAAGACAATTCTTTAAAAAAAACATCTGGAACTACATGAGCTAGAGGTTTTAATGTTTTAGATGTACCATAAGCTTATGACCTTCTATCAAGTTTGTTCAAATCGAAACCATGCGTTTTACATAGACTTAAAAGATTTTCTTCTCTGAAAGCACAGTTAACCACTTACTGATCATGAACAGACGGGTACAATCATCTAACTAGCATCTGACATAATCCTTGGGTCTTGACTTGGAAACTGTTGAGATTCCCATCCTATAAACATATATAGTAAATGCATCCTTGTGCAGCTAATTCCACAGAACCTGCTTAGTTTACTTTTGTCATTGATGACTTACCTTTACCCATAATGTAGGTAGCAGGGGTATATTAGTCGCTCCCAAAGGTCTACTGTAGTGGCTTGTGTATAATGGGGATCAACTTTAAATGCTGTTCATGTAAATGGCTGATGTATGTTTTAAAAATCTCTCCATAATGTTTTTTAGCCCGACTGATCAGAGATCAGCGAGCTTATGTCATGGTGCGGCGTCCTCTGTCTGTCCTTCCGTCTGTCTGTCGGTCCGTCTGTCCGTAAACTGACATGATGTTGGTCCTTGTCGAAAAATCGTTTTGATTCGATGTTAAACATGGCTGTCAGCGGCCATCTTTGTTTACATAGAGTTACCTAGTAAAAACTTGTAGCGACTACTCCTCTGAAACTACTTGATGGATTTTCATGAAACTTTACAGGAATATTGCTCTAGATGTCTTATTGATCCTAGCAAAATTTCAAGTCGTCCAGAAATTCAAGATGGCCGTCATGGCTAAAAATAGATTTTCAAAATACTATAAGTGATATTGATATGGGACTTTTTCTAAAATGGTCAGTATGACATGATGTCGATCCTTGTCAAAAAAAATTGATTTTGACATTAAACATGGCCGCCATTTGCCATCTTTGGCGACTACTCCTCTGAAACTACTTGACGGATTTTCATGAAACTTCACAGGAATGTTGATCTAGCTATCAAAAACCTATCAGTAGAGCTTCAAGGTCATTGACCTCTTGTTTGTTTTGTTTGTTTGTATGGTGTTTTACGTAATTTTCAACACATGTAAGGTTGTATATGACCGTCGATTGTTTGTGGTGGAGGCAGACCACCCACTTTTCCTTGGTAGAACCAGTACTGTACACCTCCTGCCATCCTTAAGAATCGACACTTCCTCACTTACAAGTCGAGCTTCCAGTGGGATTCGAACTCGCAGCGGTGAGAGGCGAAGGTTTACAACGCAACGTCGTTAACCATTCTGCCACGGAGATGCTTTAATGTGTTTTTGTATTTCAGTGAAAAGAATATCCACTGTGTTTATCCAGTATCATGTGGGAAGACAGATACTCTTATGGCAGAACTGGACGAAAGTTTTGATCAACTGAAAGGAAATAACTTGGATACACTTGTTTTGTATTTCAACGGTCATTTTAGAAAAGAGAGTACTAATAAAGTCACCAGAGAGGGTTTCATTTTAGGGAATGATGATGAATTTTTGACGAAAGAGAAACTTGAACAATACATGAGCGATCTGTTCAAAGTCGGCTTCAAGAAGTTTATTATCTTTCTTGATTGTTGCATGGCCCCGAGATTCACATTACCAAAACTTTCTGGGGATATCAGCATAGTACAACTAAGTGCAAGTAGGCCAAACACGCCAGCTATGATGAATAATTGTGGAAGTCCTTTCACTCAGTATCTAATCCAAGCACTGAAAGGCAAAGCAATTGAGACATGTCCAACGAAGAACTCGCCAGAGTGCAGAACTTGCAAAGACTACTGTTCAGCAGATGGTCTTATATCCATTGACATGCTTCAGAAAAACATACATTCACACATGAAAAATGGTCCTGTGATACATATCCAAGGTGCAGACTTGTTGTCCACAAAAATTGCATACTTTATAGACAGCCGTGTTGAACTGTGCTTTCATTTGGAGCATGAAAATGATAAAACCACAAAAATGATATTGACAGAAGAATTGCCTGACAGCATGATCGAGCTTACACAGATGTTGCTTACAAAGTTTAGTGGTAAGAGTTTGAAGTTCTACTGATTCAAGATTTTGCAGAGCTTATGCAATGGCACTTCACCAATCATCTGGCTGTCTGTTAATTTTTAGCCCTTCTGGCCACAGGTCAGCAGAGCTTATGGGATACCGAGTTGTCCGTTGCCAGTCCTTCGTCCATCGTTAACTTTCGCCTTGTGAACACGATAGAAACTCATTATTAATGGAATCTTTACCAAACTTTGCCAGGGTCTTTATATCAATGAAAGCTCAGACATATTCGAAAACCAATCAAATCGGATTAGTAACACCAGAGTTATGGCCATTGTTTTATTAAAAAATGTAATTTTCAGCTTTGTGAACACTCCAGCACCTTTATTTAGTATTTGATATTTACCAAACTTTGTCTTATTGTTGATGTTAATGAAAGCTCGGACAGGTTCGAAAACCAGCTATATCGGACCAGGAAAGCAAGAGTTATGGCCCCTTGAATTATTGAAAAATGACTTATTCTGCCATGTGAACACTCTAGCACCTTTATGTTGAATTTGGTCTTTACCAAACTTTGCCAGATTGTTGTTATTAATAAAAGCTTGGGCAAGTTTGAAAACCAGCTATATTGGATTAGTACCAGAGTTATTGTCCATGATTTATTGAAAAATGTCATATTCTGCCTTGCCAACACTCTAGCACCTTCAAAAAACAGCTATAACTCAGACAAGGAACACCAGAATTATGACCCCTTGAAATATAGAAAAATGCCATATTCAGCCTTGTGAACATTCCAGCACCTTCATTTTGTGTTAGATAGTTGCATGACCCCTGGAATCACATTACCCAAACTTTTAGGGGATATCAGCATAAAAACAAGTAATTGCAAGTAGGCTAAACGCACCAACTATGAAGTATAAATGTGGAAGTCTTTTCTGTAAAAGTTATGATCGGATTAGTATCACCAGAGAAACTGTGGCATATTCTGCCTTGTGAATTTCACTCTAAAACCTTTGTTTTGTATTTGATCTTTACCAGACTTTACCAGTTTGTTAATATTAATAAAGGCTGAGACAAGTTTGGTCAGATTTCAACAGTTCTTCTTTTAAAATGATCGCCAACGCCTAGACTACCAAGTTTGTTCAAATAAAGTCCCCGGGGTCAAAAATTGCCGTGCCCCGGGGGTCCAAAGTTTGTATAGTGAGGTTTTGCATGTTTTTCATATAGACATATAGGAAAAAACTTTAAAAAATCTTCTTCTCTGAAACCACAAGGCACAGAGCTCTCATGTATTACATGTAGCATCAGCTTATGGTCCTCTACTAAGTTTGTTCAAATGGTGACCCTGGGGTCAAATTTGTCCCCGCCCCGGAGGTCACAGTTTTACATAGACTTATATAGGATTTTTTTTTTTTAAATCTTCTTCTCGGAATCTACAAGAGCCAGAGGTTTGATATTTTACAATTATTATAAGCTTATGGTCCTTTACCAAGTTTGTTCAAATGGTGACCCTGGGGTCACATTTGGTCCCGCCCCAAGGGTCACATGTTTTACATAGACATGTATAGGGAAAAACTTAAAAAATCTTCTTCTCTGAAACTGCAAGAGCCAGAGGTTTAATATTTTGCTGTTGCTATAAGCTTATGGTCCTTTACCAATTTTGTTCAAATGCTGACCCTGGGGTCAGATCTGGCCCCGCCCCGGGGGTCACAGTTTTACATCAATGCTTGTTTTAAAAAATTTAATTTCTTTATTTTTTATTTTTTTTTTTTTATTTTTTTTTTTTATTTATTTTTTTATTTTTTAGCTCTACTGGCCAAGGGCCAGCAGAGCTTATGGGATGGTGTGTTGTCCGTCTTCCGTCATCCATCCGTCGTCGGTCGTCCGTCCGTCGTCCGTTAACTTTTCTTCATACGACTTCTCCTCAGAAACCGCTTGGCTAATTTTGACCAAACTTCACATGGATGATCCTTAGTTGAATGCTTTTTAGATTTGTTAAAATTAGGTCAGCGCTACATCCAAGATGGCTGCCATTACCATATATGGTCGAAACCTTAAAAAATCTTCTTCTCCAGAACTGCTGGTCAGATTTCAATAGTTCTTCTTTTAAAATGATCGCCAACGCCTAGACTACCAAGTTTGTTCAAATAAACTCCCCATTGTCAAAAATGGCCGTGCCCCGGGGGTCCAAAGTTTGTATAGTGAGGTTTTGCATGTTTTTCATATAGACATATAGGAAAAAACTTTTAAAAATCTTCTTCTATGAATCCACAAGGTACAGAGCTCTCATGTATTACCTGTAGCATCAGCTTATGGTCTTCTACTAAGTTTGTTCAAATGGTGAACCTGGGGTCAAAATTGTCCCCGCCCCGGGGGTCACAGTTTTACATAGACTTATATAGGATTATTTTTTTTAAAAAAATCTTCTCGGAAACTACAACAGCCAGAGGTTTGATATTTTGCATTTACTAAAAGCTTGTGGTCCTTTACCAAGTTTGTTCAAATGGTGACCTGAGAGTCACATTTGGCCCCGCCCCAAGGGTCACATGTTTTACATAGATGTGTATAGGGAAAAACTTAAAAAATCTTCTTCTCTGAAACTGCAAGAGCTAGAGGTTTAATATTTTGCTGTTGCTATAAGCTTATGGTCCTTTACCAATTTTGTTCAAATGGGGACCCTAGGGGTCACATCTGGCCCCGCCCCGGGGGTCACAGTTTTACATAAATGCTTGTATAGGGAAAAACTGAAAAAAATCTTCTCTGGAACTGCAGGAGCCAGAGGTTTAATATTTTGCATTTGCTATAAGCATATGGTCCTTTACCAAGTTTGTTCAAATGGTGACCCTTGGCTCCAAGGGTCACATGTTTTACATAGACACGTATAGGGAATTTTTTTTTTAATTATTTTTTTTTTAAATTTTTTTTTTAATTATTATTTTTAGCTCTACTGGCCAAGGGCCAGCAGAGCTTATGGGATGGTGTGTTGTCCGTCTTCCGTCGTCCGTCGTCCGTCCGTCCGTCCGTCCGTCGTCCGTCCGTTAACTTTTCTTCAAATGACTTCTCCTCAGAAACCTCTTGGCTAATTTTAACCAAACTTCACATGGATGATCCTTAGATGAATGCTTTTTAGATTTGTTAAAATTAGGTCAGCGCTACATCCAAGATGGCTGCCATTACCATATATGGTTGAAACCTTAAAAAATCTTCTTCTCCAGAACCGCTGGACAGATTTCAGCAGTTTTTCTTTTAAAATGATCGCCAACGCCTAGACTATCAAGATTGTTCAAATAAAGTCCCTGGGGTCAAAAATGGCCGTGCCCCGGGGGTCCAAAGTTTGTATATTGAGGTTTTGTATGTTTTTCATATAGACATATAGGAAAAAACTTTAAAAAATCTTCTTCTCTGAAACCACAAGGCACAGAGCTCTCATGTATTACATGTAGCATCAGCTTATGGTCCTCTACTAAGTTTGTTCAAATGGTGACCCTGGGGTAAAATTTGTGCCCGCCCCGGGGGTCACAATTTTACATAGACTTATAAAGAATTTTTTTCTTCATCTTCTTCTCGGAAACTACAACAGCCAGAGGTTTGATATTTTGCATTTACTATAAGCTTATGGTCCTTTACCAAGTTTGTTCAAATGGTGACCCTCGGGTCACATTTGGCCCCGCCCCAAGGGTCACATGTTTTACATAGACATGTATAGGGAAAAACTTAAAAAATCTTCTTCTCTGAAACTGCAAGAGACAGAGGTTTAATATTTTGCATTTGCTATAAGCTTGTGGTCCTCTACCAAGTTTGTTCAAATGGTGACCCGGGGGTGTCCTTTGCAAATCTGGTTGTCCGACACTTGCCCGACTGGACGTTTCCGTTTTAGACAAAAAATCAAACGAAAACTCGGCTTATCATAAAGTGTGCCGATTACGAACCCATCGCTTTCGCCGCGAGCGGTAATTAAGAAATCCCTCCCACTTTGACAGTTTGTCAAAACCTGATTGGCCGAGGCAAGTTTGAGGTGCCAATCAAAAATGTCCATGCGCCGATAGCATTAATAATATTCATCTCCCTATTTATACTGAAGTGTGTCCTCTACTAACATGATAAGACCATCCCAAAAATTAATCCAATTATAATCAAATTAATCCAATTATAATCAAATTAATCCAATTATAATCGATAAAACGTAACCATTGTAAAGTTTGTAGACTTCTGTTATGCATTATTTTACGCGCAACATAAATCATATGTTTAGCCGAACTTTCGAATTATGTTTGAAGAGTATAACCGCACCAAGATTTTATGCAACGCATATTGTGTATTGACGCTGAATGTTATCGGAAAAGGTAATGAATACACACTGATCAGTCCGCCAAGTACTTATAGCTGTGTAAAAGGTGAAACGCGGGTCATTGGAAAATTGTAAACAAACAGCAATTTATAAACGATATTTTTTTTAATTTTTTTTTTTTTAATTTTTTTTTTTTTTTTAAATTTTTTTAGCTCTATGTTCGACCAGTCGGACCAGTAATGGAGGAGTTCTTGATTTAGTTAAACATGCTATATTTTGCCTCGTTAATACGGTCGGGCCTTCATTTTTCATCTGATCTTTACCAAACTTTACCAGATTCTTTAGTTATGGCCCTTGATTTAGTTAAAAAGCTGTTTTTGCCCGAAACTTTCAAAAAAACGTAAATGGAAGACACTCACTTCATTGATGTTATAAGAACCATGTTAGCCAGTAGAGCCATGTTAGCCAGTAGAGCGTCCACAGGCCCTCTTGGGCCTCTTGTTCAAATAGTGACCCTGGGGTCAAATTTGGTCCCACCCCAGGGTTCACATGTTTTACATAGACTTATATAGGGGAAAAAGATTTTTTCCCTGAAACCACAAGGCACACAGCTCTCATATATTACATGTAGCCCTGCGGTCACATTTGGCCCTCCAGCACCTTCATTTTGTATTTGATGTTTACCAATCTTTGTCAGTGGCTTTATATCAATGTTGTTAACACAACAGAGGTCATATTTCTTGAACAATCTTAACCAAACTTGCACAGATTGTATATGACCATAAGATTTCGAAGAAGTTTGATAATGTGCCAGTACTCAGGTGATCGCTTTAGAGCTATCTTGGCCCTCTTGTTTATTAGCTCGACTGATCAGAGATCAGCAGAGCTTATGCCGTGGTGCGGCGTCTGTCTGTCTTGTCTGTCCATCTGTCCGTAAAGTTTTTTATTTGTAGCGACTACTTCTCTGAAACTACTGGATGGATATTCATGATACTTTACAGAAATGTTGCCAATGAAGTCTAGTTGATCCTAGCGAAAATTCATGTTGATGTGAAATCGAAGATGGCCACCAAAGCTAAAAATAGATTTTTAAAATACAAGTTTGTAGCGACTACTTCTTGAAAACTATAAGTGATATGGATATTGGACTTTTTCTAAAATGATCAGCATGACATGATGTTTGTCCTTGTCAAAGATCGTTTTGATTCGACGTTAAACATGGCTGCCAGTGGCCATCTTTGTTTACAAAGAGTTATATAGTAAAAACTTGTAGCGACTACTCCTCTGAAACTACTTGACGGATTTTCAAGAATCTTTACAGGAATGTTGCTCTTGATGTCTAATTGATCCTAGCAAAATTTCAGGTCGGCCAGAAATTCAAGATGGCCGTCACAGCTAAAAATAGATTTTTAACTTATGCCGTGGTGCGGCGTCCGGCGTCTGTCTGTCTGTCCGTCCGTAAACTTTTTTTGTAGCGACTACTCCTCTGAAACTACATGGCGGATTTTCATGAATCTTTACAGGAATGTTGCTCTTGATGTCTTATTGATCCTAGCAAAATTTCAGGTCGGCCGGAAATTCAAGATGGCCGCCACGGCTAAAAATAAATTATCAAAATACAAGTTTGTAGCGACTACTTCTTGAAAACTATAAGTGATATTGATATGGGACTTTTTCTAAAATGATCAGCATGACATTATGTTGGTCCTAGTCAAAAATCGTTTTGATTCGACGTTAAACATGGCTGCCAGCGGCCATCTTTGTTTACATAGAGTTATATTGTAAAAACTTGTAGCGACTACTCCTCTGAAACTACTTGGCGGATTTTCATGAAACTTTACAGGAATGTTGATCTTAATGTCTAATTGATCCTAGCAAAATTTCAGATTGCTCAGAAATTCAAGATGGCCGCCACAGCTAAAAATAGATTTTTAAAAAATAAGTTTGTATCAACTACTTCTTGAAAACTATAAGTAATATTGATATGGGACTTTTTCTAAAATGATCAGCATGACATGATGGTTATCCGAGTCGAACATTATTTTGATTCAACGTTAAACATGGCTGCCAGTGGCCATCTTTGTTTACATAGAGTTATATAATGAAAACTTGTAGCGACTACTTCTCTGAAACTAATTCTTGGATTTTCATGAAACTTCAGAGGAATGTTGCTCTTGATGTCTAATTGATCCTAGCAAAATTTCAGGTCGGCCGGAAATTCAAGATGGCCGCCATGGCTAAAAATAGATTTTCATAATACAAGTTTGTAGCGACTACTTCTTAAAAACTATAAGTGATATTGATATGGGACTTTTTCTAAAATGATCAGCATGACATGATGTTGGTCCTTGTCAAAAATTGTTTTGATTCGATGTTAAACATGGCTGTCAGCGGCCATCTTTGTTTACATAGAGTTATATAATGAAAACTTGTAGCGACTACTCCTCTGAAACTACTTGACGGATTTTCATGAAACTTCACAGGAATGTTGCTCTTGATGTCTGATTGATCCTAGCAAAATTTCAGGTCGGCCAGAAATTCAAGAAACAAGTTTGTAGCGACTACTTCCTGAAATCAAAATCAATCAGTAGAGCTTCAAGGTCATTGACCTCTTGTTAAAACATAAGTTTGTAGCAACTACTTCTTGAAAACTATAAGTGATATTGATATGGGACTTTTTCTAAAATGATCAGCATGACATGATGTTGATCCTTGTCAAACATTATTTTGATTCGACGTTAAACAAGGCTGCCAGTGGCCATTTTTGTTTACATAGAGTTATATAGTAAAAACTTGTAGCGACTACTCCTCTGAAACTACTTGACGGATGTTCATGAAACTTCACAGGAATGTTGCTCTTGATGTCTAGTTGATCCTAGAAAAATTTCAGGCTGGCCGGAAATTCAAGATGGTCACAACACTAAAAATAGATTTAAAATAAATAAATTTGTAGCGACTACTTTTTGATAACTGTAAGTGTTATTGATAATGGACATTTTCTAAAATGATCAGCATGACATGATGTTGATCCTTGTCGAAATTTATTTCGATGCGACTTTAAACATGGCCGCTAGCGGCCATCTTTGTTTACATAGATTTATATAGTAAAAACTTGTAGCGACTACTCCTCTGAAACTACTTGACGAATTTTTATGAAACTTCACAGGAATGTTGCTCTTGATGTCTAATTGATCCCAGAATTTGTTTAGGTTGGCCGGAAATTCAAGATGGCCACCATGGCTAAAAACAGATTTTTAAAAAAAGTTGTAGCGACTACTTCTTGAAAACTGTAAGTGATATTGATATGGGACTTTTTCTAAAATTATCAGCATGACATGACGTTGATCCTTGTCGAAAATTATTTTGATTCGACATTAAACATGGGCGCCAGTGGCCATCTTTGTTTACATAGAGTTTGTATAGTAAAAAATTGTAGTGACTCCTCCTCTGAAACTACTTGGTGGATTTTCATGAAACTCCACAGGAATGCTGCTCTTGATGTCTAGTTGATCCTAGCAAAATTTCAGATCGGCCGGAAATTCAAGATGGCCACCACGGCTAAACATAGATTTTTAGAAACAAGTTTGTAGCGACTACTTCTTGAACACTGTAAGTGATATTGATATGGGACTTTTACTGAAATGATCAGCATGACGAGATGTTGATCATTGTCGAAAGTTATTTTGATTCGACAATAAACATGGCTACCAGTGGCCATCTTTGTTTACCTAGAATTATATAGTAAAAACTTCAACTTGTAGCGACTACTCCGAAACTACTAGACAGATTTTTATGAAACTTCACAGGAATGCTGATCTAGCTATCAAAATCTATCAGTAGAGCTTCAAGGTCATTGACCTCTTGTTGTTATTATTGTCTTGTTTTTCTCATAAGAAACCTTGTGTCTTGGGTTCAAATCCAAGTGGTGCAGATTGTTATTGTATTTATCTGTACTGGCCGAAGGCCAGCAGAGCTTATGGGATGACGAGTTGTCCGTCATCCGTCGTCCGTTAACTTTTGCCTTGTGGACACTCTAGGGCCTTCATTATTAATCGGATCTTTAGGAAACTTTGAAAGTGTCTTTATATCAATGAAAGCTCGGTCAAGTTCGAAAACTAGCCAGATCGAATTAGATTCACCGGAGTTATGGACCTTGTTTTGCTGAAAAATGCCATATTAAGCATTGTGAACACTCTAGCACCTTCATTATTTATTATTTGATCTTTACCGAACTTGCACAGATTGTTTATATCAAGGAAAGTTCGGACAAGTTCAAAAACCAGCTAAATCGGATCAGTAACACCGGAGTTATGGCCCTTGTTTTTCTGAAAAATGCTATTTTCTGCCTTGTGAACACTATAGGGCCTTCAATATTATTCGGATCTTTACGAAACTTTGCCAGTGTCTTTATATCAATGAAAGCTCGAACAAGTTTGAAAACCAGCCAGATCGGAATAATTTCACCGGAGTTATGGCCCTTAATTTGCTGAAAAATGCCATATTAAGCCTTGTGAACACTCTAGCACCTTCATTTATTATTTGATCTTTACCAAACTTGCACAGATTGTTAATATCAATGAAAGCTCGAACAAGTTTGAAAACCAGCCAGATCGGAATAATTTCACCAGAATTATGGCCCTTAATTTGCTGAAAAATGCCATATTAATCCTTGTGAACACTCTAGCACCTTCATTTATTATTTGATCTTTACCAAACTTGCACAGATTGTTAATATCAATGAAAGCTCGAACAAGTTCGAAAGCCAGCTAGATCGGACTATTAACAACGGAGTTATTGCCCTTGATTTAGTTAAATATTCTATATTTTGACTCATTAAGACGATAGGGCCTTCATCATTCATCCGATCTTTACCAAACTTTACCAGATTGTTTATATAAATGAAAGCTCAGACAAGTTTGAAAACCAGCCAGATCGGACCAATAACAGCGGAATTATGTCCCTTGATTTAGTTAAAAATGCTATGTTTTGCCTCGTTAAGATGATAGGGCCTTCATCTTTATCCGATCTTTAAGAAATTTTACCAGATTGTTTATATCAATGACAGCTCGGACAAGTTCGAAAACCAGCCAGATCAGACCAGTAACAGTGGAGTTATGGCCCTTGATTTACTTAAAAATGCTATAATTTGCCTCGTTAAGATGATAGGGCCTTCATTTTTCATGCAATCTTTACGAAACTTTACCAGATTGTTAATATCAATGACAGCTCGGACAAGTTCAAAAAGCCATATCGGACCAGTAACAGTGGAGTTATGGCCCTTGATTTAGTTAAAAATCCTATATTTTGCCTCGTTAAGAAGCTAGGTCCTTCATCTTTCGTCCGATCTTTAAGAAATTTTACCATATTGTTAATATCAATGAAAGCTAGGACAAGTTCGAAAACCATCCGGATTGGACCATTTACATCGGAGTCGTGGCCCTTGATTTTCTGAAATGTGCTTTATCTTGGCCTCATTAAGACAAAAGGGCCTTCATTTGGCCAGATTTCATTGAAACTTTGCAGGGATGATCAGTGCCAAGCCTAGTTGTACATAGTCACCATGTTCCAGTTGAATGATTTTGGCGGAGTAATAGCCCTTTAAAGGTTTTAATACACAAACTTTGTTTTGACTAGTTCTCCTGAACCCCTGGCCGGATTAAACGAAACTTTTTAAGGATGATCAATTCCATGTCTAGTTGTGCAAATCATCGCCGGTTCTGGTTGAATGATTTTTGGCGGAGTTATGGCCCTTTAAAGGTTTTAATACACAAACTTTGTTCTGACTAGTTCTCCTGAATCCCTGGCCGGATTTTAATGAAACTTTTTAGGGATGATCAATTCCATGTCTAGTTGTGCAAATCATTGTCGTATTCCGGTTGAATGATTTTTTGCAGAATTATGGCCCTTTTTTAAAGGTTTTTATACACAAACTTTGTCTGATCTACTTCTACTGAACCCCTCGCCAGATTTCAATGAAACTTTGCAGGTATGATCAGCACCAAGCCTAGTTGTGCATGTCATCGTCACATTCCGGTTTACAGATATTTGGCAGAGTTATGGCCCTTTAAAGGATTTTGATACCACAAGCCTGTCAGGTCATCGTACAATTAAAGAGGAAAGCATAGTGGCGAACTGTAAAAGGGTCCACCACCAAGCATGCAGTACGTTGCAAAATGATAGGGTCATAACCTCTTTTGATAAACTTTTTAACAAGTTTAACAAAGATAGTATGAAGGTGATCATGACCAACAGTCTTACGAAGTTTATAAATCACATCACCATAGAAGTCAGGTTGTGATAGTCCTTGTCGCAGAAGAGTCCTTAAATTACATTTATATTTGGAAAGAAGATCAGGGTTACGATAATAAAATTTTGCAAAGGTTTTACGAAGTTTATGGTAATTGTAACCCTGATTGAGTAACTTTTTAGTTATACAAAGATTACGAATATTAAAGTCCTCAACTTGAGTACAAGCTCTAGAAAAACGAATAAGTTGAGACAGATAAACCCCATAAGAAGTTGCTCGGGGAACATCCCCATCCAAGTGGGGATAATTAACAATGTCAAAATTAAAATCATCTCTCTTGTCATAGATTTTGCTAATTATTTTACCATTTTCAATCGAGAGATCTAAATCAAGAAAAGAAGCGTTATTATCAGATATATTTTCTTTATTAAGCCGAAGTTCTTTAGGATAAATAATATGAACCATAGTTGGAAAGAAAGGGTTGTCAATGTTCAGTATGTCATCCAGATACCGAGAGGTGTCATTAAGAGCTTCAATAACATCTGCCTGGGTATCTGGTGAAAGACTCAACATGAAATCCCTTTCATAGCAAAATAAAAACAAATCTGCGACAAGTGGTGCACAGTTCGTACCCATAGGGATACCAACAATTTGTCTATAAACGGTGGTACCATACCTGACGAAAATATTATCTAATAGGAAGATGAGTGCTTCACAAACTTCATAGCAAGTCCACATAGTATAATTGTCTAAACTGCCGTTAGTGAAAAACGCTTTAATATTATTACATGCCAAAAATGAAGTATTTTCTCTAGCGAATGTTTTTTGAATAAGAGAAATTAGCTTGTCTTTAATAAGATGATGTGGTAAGGTTGTATATAGTGTAGAGAAGTCATAAGTACTTATTGATGAAACTTGACCTTTATTGAAAATTTTATCAAGAACGTCTCCTGAATTTTTTATAGACCAAAATAAATTAATCCCAGTGTTTTCATAAGTTTTATCACAATATAGTTTAACGTGATCTTTAACGGCAGTAAGACAAGAAGTTAAAAGTTTGGAGATGTTTGTTGTGGTGCAGGCACTAGAATTAGAAATAAAGCGAGCCTTATACGGACTTTTATGTAATTTAGGAATCCAGTACATGGTAGGCAGTTTATTTTGCTTATCGTTTACACCAGCCTTGAAAGTAGTGCACCGAGTGACATCATCCTCAGTAGAATTAACTGGAGTATACAAATTGGTGCTGCCGAGTTCCAGAGATAAAACATTGACGTAATGTAGGCGTCAAACAATAATTACATTATTAGCTGCTTTATCTGCAGGAACTAAAACAAATTTATTATGAAATTCCTGAATTCCCGATTTTAGATTACGAAAGGAAAACCTAGGTCTCGGAGGTAGTAAAGAGGGGTTAGCATTATAAAAGTTAATACGTGTATCTATAATTTTAAGAATAGACTTTTTCCAAGTAGAAAGCGAGTTTGGGTTCGCATGTTCTCTACGACACCATTTTATACTAAAATCTTCAATGGAGTGGGCGATCTGGGCACGACCGGCATTAAAATCAATAGTTGAAGGTAATCTATATTTAGGACCTTTCGAAAACAAATGCCGAATACATTTATCAACAATATCAAAATTACCAGTGATGACATGACCTGCTGGAGTATAGCAAAATTTTGATGTGTTGCATTCACATTCCTTACGAGTATTATGTACTATATCAAGGTCAGAAACTATTTTGTTGTAGTTGAAAATAATATTTCTAATAGGCTTTTTATACTTATAACAAATTACAGGACTTTCGGAATTTTTGAAATATTTTGGGATAGAATCAACTACATGAGTATCCCGAAAAATACTGGGCATGTCAATGAAATCAATACCTTTATTAATATATAGTAGTTTTAGAAAATGCCTGATGTGATCAGACTCCTTGTCAATATGGGGTCGGAGAACATGTTGTGTGTAGCTTTGAACTATGGAAGCAGTGTTATACAAGGGATCTGTATGAATGAAAATTTTGTCGGCTTCCTCGTCGATCAACTTTAGTGAAGAAATAGACAAAGAGGTAAGCCGTGAAAGCATAGAGTGCTTTCCAGACTGTTTAAAAATAGTATGTAAATCAGCGACAGAAATAATTACACGCGATTTACGTTTGATGTTACCATTACGCCTAAGACCATGAGACCTAGATTTACGCTTTCGAATAGAAAATACAGAAAAAATGTCAATATTAGGATCTTTAGAAATAGTTGCACCGGTCATTGCCATGTTCTGGTTGAATGAATTTTGGCAGAGTCATGAGCCCTTAAAGGTTTTAACACACTAACTTTGTCTAGACTAGGTCTCCTGATCCTCTGGCTGGATTTCAACGAAACTTTGCAGGGATGATCAGTACCAAGCCTAGTTGCATATGTCATCATCATATTCTGGTTGAATGATTTTTGAAAGACTTATGGCCCCTTATACGTAAACTTATCTTGAACCAGTAGAGCGCCCACAGTCCCTCTTCCGCCTCTTGTTTTGGAACTTGTTTCATTGGTTCTGTTAATCTTTTTTTTACTTATTTATTTTACCAAAACAGTCTTGGCCGCTTTAGTCAGTAGAGTGATACAGGCCATCATGTTATAAAAGCACTATAATTTCTACATATCTGCACATGTTTGCAAAATGGGAACTTCTTTACTTCCAACACTATTTATGTTTGAGTCATATGGTTCCTTTTACGTTATGCAGTCACCTCCCAATCAGGCAATTTGATTTTAAGTTTGGAAGCTTTGTTTTGCAGGATCAAGAAATATGTATCATTTACATTTGCAGATCTACATCCTGCAATCTAGTTTATTTTCAACTCAATTTCCGTTATATATTTACATTACAGAGCAGTTCAAGTTGCCTGATGTAGGAATTTCAGATTACTCTGAGTATAGTGATATTTTGTCAGTAATGGTGAAAACAGGACCGAAACATGATGATGTTCTTGAACTACAAACAATTCCTCAAGTCGTTGCTGCATTGAACGGAAAACAGAGATTGTATGTAGGTCTGCGATGTATAGAGAATCTAAAACAAGGCACAGTAGGAATCTTCTTGGGAGAGGAGGAGAACGCAACTGTTATACTGGAGGAGTATTTGAAGCCTCAGCCAATTTGTCAAGTTAAAATGGTATGTAACTGCTGAATAGTAATGGGGAATTTTAAGGAAATATCTTAAGGATATAATTATCTGTATAAAAATTATCGAATTCTGTTCAGTGGTTCTTGAGAAGGTTATTTAAGGTTTCAACCTTTTATAGTAATGAGGGCAATCTTGGATGTCCCGTTTACCGTATTAAATAAATTTGGAAACCATTGACCTTAGAGGATCATCCAATGTAAGAAGACTGATCTCAATAGCTAATTTCTGAGACTTTTCAGGTAAGCTAAAAACCCAACAATATTTGAATGTAATAACAGCAGAGTTAAGGTCCTTAAATAATTTAAGATATTTGTAAACACTCCAGATCCTTGCTTCTTTTTTTTTCATCCGATCTCTGACACCTCCCCCCATTGTCATTTTATTGTGTCGCCTGCAATACATGGCGGACACTTTGGTTTTGCTTTGTCCATCATACTGCATCGTTTGTTGTCCATTGGTAGTCTCACTTTTTGTTTCCGGACAATGACTTCAGTTAGGAATCAAGGGCATTAACGTACGTCAAGAAAACCTGATAGCAGATACACACGCCAGCTCTCGCTTCGGTGAGTAAAACCTTTTGTCGATGAAATCCAAGAAATTTGTAAAATTGAACTAATTCAAAGAAGGAAGCCTGCTCTCAATTCTTTATAAATGCGAGGGACTTTCTAAAACAGTTCGCTGTGAAAGCTTGAAAACGTGACAAAGTCAGTTTGAAATCTGATAGGAGTTAAAAACTTTTGACAGTTGAAAAGTTTTTAAATATGTTCCTATTTTAACTTCTATGAGTGAAAACAGGCTAAACCGGAGGTATCTTAGTCTAAGTTGTTTTAGATATGCATATGTCTATGCTTATATTGCATTGTTTGTAGACGTAAAGAGGAAAAGTTCAAAATTATAGCATACAATGCATTTAAAAAGGATAGCACATACACACAAACATAAGCACAGTAAATATGATAAGATAGTAAGCATATGGTAGGTTGATTTAATCCAGTTAATTCATTAAGTATGAAGTTGAACTAATGAAGGTGCTTTGGATGGAGAAGGTAGATTTAATGGTTTTAATTATATAAAATGTTATTTCCCAAAGCATTGTAGATATTTGTATGTACAGCTTGTGTTTTGAAATGACAGATGATACAAATTTTGATAAGAAATTGGCTATGTTGGCTCTAACTCACAATATTTAAATTGAGAGGCGACCTTTCTTCAACTATTTGAAAGCAATAGTGGTTCATAAATGATAATTTGAATGTATTGGGGATACTGATGTGGGCTTTTATTCTGATGACCCTCTTTTTATTTGCACACATGGATGACCTATATATGGAATGACCATGCCCCATAGGTACGAAGTACTCGGAAATAGGCTGGGCAATCTTTGAATATAACCTCCTCTAAAATCCACCTTGATGCTTGTCATAAATTATAATACTGTCGCAATATAATACAGACCTGAAACACACAAACAAGAGTCCCAAATGAGCCCGACTAGCTCATCTGAGTAAACAATATGGAATCTGAAGGACATTCATGATCAAAAGCATTGAGTTGTGAAACCAAAATTTAGTACCAGGTCCATATTATTCAGGACAAGCATTAAGATAGGTTTTAGAGGAGGATATATTCAAAGATTGCCTAGCCTATTTAGTATTGACCTACAGCCATGGTCATTGTTTAGGTCATTCCATGTGTGCAAATAAAAACAGCTCATCAGACAATGCTTTCAGTGAAATAAAAGCCCACATCAAATGATCAATACATTCAAAACATCATTTCTGTAACACTATTGCTTTTGGTAGTTTAAGAAAGGTCGCCTCTGAATTTGAATATTGTAACACATCGGTCAATAATATGAATGCACATCTCATTAGTGGTACTTTCATCATCATTATACCCTCGCAAACGAAGTTTGAGAGGTGGTATATAGGAGACACTGTGGCGGGTGGTCTTTTGGTATGTCGATCGGTCTGTCGAATCTTGTGGAGCGAACTACTTCTACAGTTTTCCAGATACTGATTTGAAACTTAATATACATGATGAATTAACATGAAGTGTACATGTGCGTGACACATTTTGGTTCAGCTCGGTCAATTCCATGCACAGTTATTGCCCTTGCACTGAGTCAAAATTGCTGTATTCAGCATATGTAATCTTGTAGAGCAAACAACTTCAACAGTTTTCAAGAGATTAAATTGAAACTTTGTGCATATAAACAACATGAAGTGTATATGTGTGTGACACAATGTCAGTTCGTCTCAGTCAATTCCATGCAGAGTTATTGCCCTTGCACTTAGTCAAAATTGCTATATTCAACATATGCAATCTTGTGGAGTGACTTCTTTTACAATTTTGAAGATATTGAATTGAAACTTTGTAATACAAATGAAGTGTACATGAACGTGACACAATTTTGGTGCTGCTCACTCAATGCCATGCACATTGCCATTGATCTTACTAAAGAATTGTTTGCGGGGGTATTTATCCTCTTAGTGATAGTTCTAGTTTGAAAAGTGTGTATAAACAGATCTTCTTAATTTTGTTTGAGATACAGTTTTACAAATTCCTTTAGATTCTTCTCGAGAGCCAACCTTCTATACCGTTTGGTGACTGGAGATTTTGTTGACATCAAAGTCAGGCTTCTCGGGGATTTCTGTTGGCCTACACTAAGATCTTCCTTTTCGTTGTTTGGTCATGTGAAAAGTAGTTTGGGTTGTGTGATTTCAAGAGATGCTGGCCAAAATCGAATTCTTTATTGGTATTACTAGTACATTCTTGGAGGATCTTTTTCTTCTTATGGTTACTGTCTTAAAATATAAAACATATACGGATATTTCAACTTCCTACTTAATGAATTAACTGGATTAAATCAACATACTTACCATGCTTACTATCTTTACTGCATTAACTTTGCTTATGTTTGTGTGTATGTGCTATCCGTTTAAATGCATTCTACTCTTATTTTTCGCTTATGTGTACGTGATATCTCTCAAACTTTCACTTATCATTTTTAACTTTCCCGTGATCATAAACTCCCACTTATCATTAATAACTTTCCCGTTTCACATCTTAAATATAATGAACCATGCATATCTAAAACAGCTTGGACAAAGATACCTCCGGTTCAGCCTGTTTTCACTCATAAAAGTTAAAATAGGAGCAAATTTAACAACTTTTCGAATGTAAAGTGTTTGTAACTACTGTCAGATTTCCAAACTCATTAAAATCAGACCCTTTATCACACTAAGATACTCTTCGCTACAAGGATCTGACGACTTCGCATTACAGGTCACGTCAGATTGACCTTACGATTAGCCAATCAGATTTGAGCCTACAAAATTGTTCGGTATTGACAGCATCACTGCGCATGTCGCATTTCAGTAAAACGCTGTGGAGCAGTCTACGCTTGGTATTGAAAGAGACAATGTCCGTAACTTTTAGCTAATAAAACACAAACTTTGACAACTTGACATAATACACCAACCATTATTGAATATTTACTGAAAAAGATTGTTTGGCAGAATTTATTAGCGGTACAAATTTTTTTACCGATTCATGGGATTGAACCCACACTAAAATGACTCGTGTGTCAGCGATCGAGTACGCTATCAACAGCTAATCGGTCCACATCAACTATAATGGCTAACTATTTAGGCTATCTAATGTCGTAATAACTTTGTTGGAATATATAATTTCAAAATACACGACAGCGCCCATGATTTTCTTCGTATTGATGTAAAACATGACATTTAGTGCATTTCTTTGAATTTATCGTGCAATAACACATGAAGACTTTATCTTTATTTGTATATAGATATGTTTTATGTAGATTTTCGTTTGTTCAATTCACACGAATGTCATCTGAAGTGCATATGAAACACGCGATTTCATTGGTTGAATTTAGTTGATCTTCTCATGAATATTGATTAGATGAAAGGTCGATCTGACGTGACCTCAAAGGCAATGTGGTCAGATCCAATAGCGGAGAGTATCAAAGCGTAATTAGGATATGATTTTAATGAAATTGGTGAGATTTCAAACTGACTTTGTCACTTTTCCAGGCCTCTACTGTAGTCACTTATGTTTAAATATAATTGAGAGCAGGCTTCCTTCTTTGCGCTGTTTCTTTTTTACACATTTCTTGAATTTCATGAGAGAAAAACGGTTTTACTCACCGAAGCTAGAGCTGACGTGTGTACCTTCTATCAGATTTGCAGGTTTAAGTTGCTGCCCTTGGGAATGAGATATTGGAACAAAACTTGCTGTGTAAGTAGCTTATATGGAAAGGAAGCTTGGTATTGAATTTGGGATTAAGGTCAAGATAGCAGTTACTCAAAATTGAAAAATGGTTTCTGGACAATAAATTCAGTTCAGAATGAGGTATTGGAACAAAACTTGCTGTGTAGGTAGCTAATATTGAAAGAAAGCTTATTGTTGCATTTAAGGTCACATGGATTACTAAAAATTAAAAATTACAAAAAATGTTTCTGGACAATAAATTCAGTTAGGTGAGATATTGCAACAAAACATGCTGTGTACTTACCTTATAATTGGAAAGGAAGGTTGTATTGCATTTGATGTCACTGGGTCAAGGGCACTGTTACTAAAAATAGAAAATGGTTTTCGCCCAAAAAGTTAAGTTAGTAGTGAGGTATTTTATCAAAATTTGCTGTGTAGGTAGCTCATATGGAAAGGAATTTTTTTATTACATTTGAGGTCATTCGGGTCACATTTGAAATGAAATTTTTATATACAAACTTTTTCCTGGCTATTTCTCCTGAACCCCTGGCCGGATTTCAACGAAACTTGACAATGATGATCAGTATCAAGCCTAGTTGTGCATATCATCGCCATATTCCGGTTGAATGGTTTTGGAAGAGTTATGGCCCTTTAAAAGTTTTAAGACACAAACTTTGTCCAGATTAGTCTCTTCTGAACTCCTTGCTGGATTTCATTGAATCTTGGTGGGGCTGATCAGTACCACACCTAGTTGCACTTGTCATTACCGTGTTCTGATTGAATGATTTTTGGCCATTTTAAGGTTTTAATACACAACTACCGTAGTTCTCCTGATCCCCTGGCCGGATTTCAACGAAACTTGTCAGGGATGATCAGTGCCAAGCCTAGTTGCGTATACCATCGTGATGTTCCGGTAGAATGATTTTTGACGGAGTTATGGCCCCTTGTACATAAACTTTATCTTTAGCATCCACAGGTCCTCTTGGGTTCAAGTTGAAATTCTCAGCGTCAAAAACGGCCGTGTCCCAGGGGTCCAAAGTTTGTATAAAGAGATGTTGCATGTTTTACATAGACTTATATAGGGACTTTCAAGAAAAATGAATTTTAATGTTTGAACATTTGTAACAAATCAGGGAAATACTTTACAAAGACACATTATGGTGCTGATATGTGTTATATTCAAAGCTTCAATTACACATATATTTCATTTGTCGATAATCAATAAATCAATAGATATAATCAATAATGTAAATAGGTCCTTTTACACAAACCTTTTTCAATAAATGTTTAGAATAAAAAGGTCCTATTTGGCAAATAGGCCCTTATTTCATGAACTGATTTTCATAAAATATGTTGAAATATACAAATAAGTCCTTTTACTATGAACATCAATACAGCATATGTTCGACAAAAGTATACGAGTAAGGGCATTATTACAGACAATGTATTCTGAGCATACAATCAAGTATGTTTGAACAAATATATGTAGATTAATGATTTACTGTCTCTGTCTATAAAAATCATTAATGCTATTCACTCAGAATCAGAATCATCCTTATCCGAAAATTCCGGAATGTTGTCTTTGCATTTGCTGTTTGTTGGTAGTGAAATGAAGTATCCAGGAAAGTCGTCAGGAATGATCCCTTTTTCGCAAAGATTTACCAAGTCTTTCTTTTATGGGTAGACACGGGAAGCCGTGAAGTATAACACATATCCATTTCAGAATCATCTGCAGGCCACGTTTTTGCCCTACTATTCGTGCGAGTTGCTGTACGCTGGGTGTTTATTTGCATGACCAGCTTCGAATGTATAGTTCACAAACAAAGTCTTAGGATGCTCTTTCTCCACTCTGATCCAGGGCACATTCAGCCACTTAACCTTTGCTCCAGTAATAGATGTTTGAAGATTTAGATTGAGATTCTTCACAAATGACTTGAAGTCAAGAACGTGGTCGTATCAAAGGGACTGAGATATGGGTTGGTTTTCCTCGACATACATATTACTGTACTCCACTGTGAAGGCACATACACAGATGTCCTTTTCTTTGACTGTTCTATGGCTGAATGGACAGAATCACATTCCATTTGGCTGTGACCAAACTGTAAAAATTGTGGTTAATGGCCTTCAACTGTGGTACTTTGGTAATGCTGTACAAATATGACGTGGCAACAAATTAGTTTCTGTTTTGGCCTCCACATATGTGTCTGAGAAGTATGTGATTTCATCTACAGTTCCTGAAGATCACATCCACTGTGTGTTTTTCAAAAGGCATGTGGCTGTTTCTCAAGAACCCCTTTTCCCATGTGTCTCATCCCATACATGACTAACGGCATGTTTGTCAGCTAACTGGTATATTGTTAGGTTGTAGCAGCATAATTTGCGTGAATAATATAATTCACTGACAAGTGAAACTGGTGTAGTGAGAACAGCTTGTAAATCAAATGTTGCTACACAGTCATTTTTATGCCCCCGAAAAAAAATTCGGGGGCATATAATAATCGCACTGTCCGTCTGTCCGGATTCTGTCCGTCATTCCGAAGTTTGTGTCCAGACCGTAACTTCACAACCCCTGCAGGGATTTTTAAATAACTTGGCACAAGTGATCACCATAACAAGACGATATGTCGCGCACAAAATCCAGGTCCGTACCTCAAAGGTCAAGGTCACACTTGAAGTTCATAAGTCAAAAACAGGTACGCAATTTCGTGTCCGGACCGTAACGTCACAACCCCTGCAGGGATTTTTAAATAACTTGGCACAAGTGATCACCATAACAAGACAATGTGGTGCGCGCAAAACCCAGGTCCGTACCTCAAAGGTCAAGGTCACACTTCAAGTTCATAGGTAAAAAACAGGTACGCAATTTCGTGTCTGGACCGTAACGTCACAACCCCTGCAGGGATTTTTAAATAACTTGGCACAAGTGATCTCCATAACAAGATGATGTGTCGCGCGCAAAACCCAGATCCGTACCTCAAAGGTCAAGGTTACACTTGAAGTTTATAGGTCAAAAACAGGTACGTAATTTTGTGTCCAAACCGTAACGTCCCAACCCCTGCAGGGATTTTTAAATTACTTGGCACAATTGATCACCATAACAAGACGATGTGTCGCACGCAAAACCCAGGTCCGTACCTCAAAGGGCAAGGTCACACTTACAGTTCATAAGTCAAAAACAGGTACGCAATTTCGTGTCCGGACCGTAACGTCACAACCCCTGCAGAGATTTTTAAATAACTTGGCACAAGTGATCACCATAACAAGACGATGTGTCACGCGCAAAACCCAGGTCTTCAAGATCAAGGTCACACTTGGAGGTCAAAAGTCAAATTGTGTCCGGTCAATAACTCTGGCATTCATGGACGGATTTTCAAATGACTTGGCACAAGTGCTCACCACAACTAGACATTGTGTTGCGCACAAAATCGAGGTCTGTGGCCCCAAGGTCAAAGTCACATTTAGAGGTCATAGGTCAAATCGTGTCCGGTCAATAACTTGCATGCCTTGACGGATTTTCAAATAACTTGGCACAAGTGCTCACCACAACCAAATGAGGTGTCGTGCACAAATCTTTGTTTGTCTTTCTCATTCTCTTCTCTAGCTTCAACTTTCCTTTTCTGGTGTACTTCATATTCCATTTTTAATTCATCTGGGAGAGAATCAGAATTTTTATGTCTCAAGTATTTAGCACATAAAGCACATTGATCTTTCTTAGGCTTGTAGAAAGACAAGTTAAAGTGTTCACAAAATATTTGTCTACTTCCCTTCTTTCACAGCTACAACATGTACAATGCCTTTTGCATTGCACCAATCATCGTACAGGAGTCATATTTTGTGAATATTTAAATTCTGTGCTAAATACTGTTTTTTGGAACCTTTCCTAGAGTGGTGTGACTCCATTTTAGGAAAACTTTTGTGCTCACAGAGTTGAAAGTTTCTTCACTATTTTTTGTGGAGGGTGCTTTACGGCCTCTCATGTCTTTCCCTTGAAATGTCCCATGCTCTTTTCTGGCCATTGCACATCTTACAACTTTCTGTCCTATGTCATGTGTTTTACGAAAGAACTGAGAAAAGACCCGTTCATGTTTCTCTCCAAGAGCAAGATGATATTGAAATGACTTTTGTTTTCTCCCAGTTGATTTATGGCATGGTGTGTTTTTTGTAACAACATTACAAATGAAGCATCGTTGTCGTTCATAGTTTGGAAGGGCGTAGTACATATCAGATATTTCTTGTAGTTCAGATTCACTAAATTTAGTACTGCATTTAAATCTACAACGGTCACAGTTCTGAGGTTTCACACGTTTCCCTTCCACAGTTTTCCCTGTCTGGGATATATATTGTTATATATTGTTTACCTTCACATCTACTCTTCTTACGAACATTTGCTTTCCATGCACTTTCATTTCTTTTTCTGCTTGAAACCTTTTTAGGAGGGCTCTCATAGTTGGCTCGCTTGTGTGGTGTAACCGGTATTTCATTTGTATTTTCTATCTTTCAACATTGTTTCCAGTCATATTTTTGCTGGGTGTTGTATGTACAGGATTTGCTTCCTCTTTCATTTTTGACTTTTCAGATGGCTGAACTGTAGCTGATTTAGTTGCATCATAGTGTTCTTCTTGTCTTATAGACAGGTAGGCTATTTCAATGAGCTTATATGAACTGTTTTCAATCCATTCAGATGGTTTAATGTTAATGATTGGTCCTGCAAGGGAACTGGAGTATATTCGAAGGATGCTGTTATATTTATCAGTAACAGATAATGGTAAACAATCTGCAATGCTTGTATTCCAGTGACCACTTCTTCTCAAATCATCAACTTCCAGTAACACATTCCGTTTTGACTGTCTTGGCCTTTGCTTCAACTTGGGCGACTTACACACTGTTGTTTTTGTCTTCCCGGCTTTGTTACGCACACCTTTGCAGTATTTTCTTTTCTTTTCTTTTGTATGCAATAATTCACCTGCCTCAGAATCAGTAGAATTAACATTGTCTTTATATGGGTTGTACGATACATCCTGATTACTGTCACCAGAAAAGCCACTTTCTTCTTCAATCAGTTTTCTGTTTACTGGTTGCTTTGTTTGTCATTTCGCACGTAACTCTGCCAATGTTACATTATCATCGAGTGAGCTATAATAGTCTTGTTTCGTGCCCTCGTGTGCCGGATCATTAACATCAATGTCCTCCTGTGACGGATCATTAGAACCTTTTTCCGCTTGTGCCGTGTCTTCAACTCTGATTTCCTCATGTGCTAGATCATTTACACCAATTTCCGCATGTGCCGGATCATTTACACTAATTTCCTCATGTGCTAGATCATTTACAACAATTTCCTAATGTGCCGAATCATTTACACGAAATTGCTCATGTGCCAAATCATTTACACCAATTTGCTTGTGTGCTGGATCATTTACACCAATTTCATCATGTGCTGGATCATTTACACCAATTTCCTCTTGTGCCAGATCAATATCTCCGATCTCCTCGAGTGTTTGATTAGCCTCTCCTGTAGTGATACAATTAGAAAAACATCTAGTATTCGAATATTACACCCACACTGATTTAATTACATTAATTTTATTATCTATTTATTTATAGTGTACACTTTTATTTATCAATTTATATAATATATTATAACATATCAATAATTTTTGTTGTTTTACACACAAAGTTATTGGAACAGAAAAGGAAATTTTTGAATATCCCTCATATTGATTACCTGCCATGCCACTCTCAGTACTAATACTAGCATACAACTCCTCATCTGACCATTCCCAATCACCATCATTGTTCTGTAAGAGATTTAAGAATAGGTTCAGTAGTTGGGACAGCATTAAAATTACTTTTAGTCTTTAGTTTTAGACTTATGTTGGTGAAAAATAGTCAATAATAATTTCAGTGTATAGCATTATGTGAACCTAAAACATTTATTGTAATGGCCGGGTAAGGTTTATAAAACGGATTTTCTTAATAATGTGATTGCATTAAACTAATTACAATATAGAACTTAGAAAACAATCTTCTTACTAGATTTAATTTGTAAAAATAAATAATTATAACATACCTTGCTTGCATAAAAATCAGCCATTATATATATAACTTCCTCATCCCTGTGCTAATTATTTGCAAAATGTTAATGTTATCAATTGTGGAACAAAATAATCTCTTATCAAAACAATTCCAGGGAAATGCTACACCAAACCTGTCATCACTGAATTAATGTTTGATTAACAACATGCAGGTTTGGTGAAACTACTTGGAATAAAAACGGCCTATATGCCAAATAGTTCCTTTTACCTCAATAGATATGAAAATCATTGAAAATTGTTTGATATAACAAGGGCCTATTTGACAAATGGATCCTTTTACCACAAAACTACATACAAATAAATCCTTTTACCACTAACTTATTTATATAAAGGTAGATAATTTTATAGAAACTTAAAAAAATCATCTTCTCCAAAATTATAAGAGCTACAGGTTTTTATTTTGCATTTACTATAAACTTATGTTCCTCTACCAAGTTTGTTCAAATGGTGACCAGGTGTAAAATTTGGGCCCGCCCCAGGGCTACATGTTTTACATAGACGTGTATAGGGAAAAATCTTACAAATTTTCGTCTATGAAACCGGAGTTATATGCTTACTGAGCATGCATAGATGGATACAACTATCTAACTGTCATCGGCCCCGGGGTCCTACCCATCTCCGAGGACATAGTCATAACTTGGAAACTGTTGAGATCCCCACCCAAAAGCCATATACACTTACTGGGCATGAGCAGACTGATATAATCATCCAACCAGCATCGGCCCTGGGGTCCATCCCTTAAAAACCGTTGAGATCCCCACCATATAACCGTATATACACGTAATGGGCATGAACAGAAGGATACAGCCATCCAACCAGCTTTGGCCCTAGCGTCTATCCCCACCCATAATTGGGGACTTAGGCCCTTGGTCATAACTTGGAAACAGTTGAGATGCCACCCTCTAACCATATATACACTTACTGGTCCTGAACACTTTAAGATGGGTGCTGGAATTTGTGATGATGCGCTGCTAATTCTGTTATGAAAATAAAAGGCTGTTTGACAATTGTTTCATCTTTGCAAAGACCATTAGGTGAACGATTACTTGTTTGGGAAAAATCTTTAAAAGTCTTCACAAGAACCGTTGGACACATTTTAAATGTTGTTTTACAAGAATTATCAGTATACCCTAGAATATCAAGTATGTTCAAATGAAGACCCAAGGTGGACAATGGCTATAGATTTTCTGTGGATGCTTCTAAAAGGAAGATTACATTACAGATGAAAAAAATAGGTCATTGGGATTTTCAAAACGACAACTATTTATAAACAAGAGCACCGCCTAGAGGGGCATATAAGCCAGTTGTATCATTGTTATGGACCTAATACTTTGAAAGTTATTAGCCACAATCTCTTGTAAAAGGCCAGGTTAAATTCAAGGTTAAACCTTTTTTCAAAAGGAAATAATTAAAAAGAATTATCCAATGTAGTCATTGGATCATGTGGAAGATGTGTACAAAGTTTGTTGCAGACCGTATACTTTGAAAGTGATATGCCACAATCAGTTACTAGGTACAGATGGACAGACAATACTGTGACATAATATGTCCCTAATTTGTATAAATATAGCCAAAACATGGTGTGCATCGTGGTCTGCATCCACCATAAAAAAGACCATCATTTATACCCTTATATGTGTTGAAAATTGCGTAAAACACCATACAAACAACAAAATCACTATCATTCCTATCTTTTTGAAACTTGTTTACTCATTGTACAGAATGCTAAATAATGCTGTTTGCCATTCTGCAAGTGGTGACGCTTTACCATTAGACTGTTCACAGTCCCTTTTGGGCCTCCTTGTTTCTTTTCAGAATGCAAATGGAAGAAGGGAGGAAGTAAAAATAGAACTTTCAGACACAAAAGAGTTATTTAGATTACTGAGTACAATTAAAAGAGATGACCAACCAAGTTGTGCTCATTTAGACTTTCTGATAAGGAAGATTGTAAAAGTAGTGAAAGCGCAGGAATTTGAGGCAAGTATATTATTATGTGTCACTCTCAGATGGGATGTACTTTTATTTACATTGTCTTGTCAATTTAGGCTCTGTAATAGTGATGTTGTATACCATAAAATCAATTTAAGCTTACCAGAAGGCCGTATTGCCTACTGACTATTCCAAGTTGGTAACCCTGTCTTCACCACTCCTGGTGTTGGGTAGTGTCCTTTTCATTGAATAGTAAATTTGCTCTTAGTTTGTGGTTACACAGTGCGGTCCTATGGGTGCTGTGGTTCCTATGGGACCTGTTGTTCTCATTTGTATACAGCACTTTAATTTTATTTAAATGTTGTAAAACCAATTGAGTGCTCATTTGCTGCAGTTGATGCATATCTAATATGGATATAAGACTAAAACATGAAGTCAAATTTTATGAATTGAATTTGCTAGGGTTATTCATGCTTTTTAAGTTATAATCAATGGCAAAAATCAATTACATATAACGAATGTAGACACTGTGATTCCGCCTTAATTCCATTAAGCGATTAGAAAGGTTATATTAGCAGGATTTTATAACGGATATTTTGGCAATAAAACAAGTTTAAAAACATTTTTTAATGAACAAATGCGAGAACCTGTTTAAAATTACCTACTAAAGGTTTTAATTTTACAATATGCCAACTTTTTAAGCTGAAATTAAGGTTTTATTTCAAACCCCAGCCAACCCCGTTTTCTCTTCTTGGAGCAGGGGTAATGGATGGGGGCGGTTACTAGAAAGACCGGAATACACCGAATCACCGGAATACACCGGAATACACCGAAATACATGTATTAAAGGCATTATTTATGTAATTAATGGATAATAACTGATTATGATTTAAATAGTAATATATCCACACAGAAGAGTGATTTATGTGTTTTGGGGGCTTATATACGCACACTAGTCATACATCTATAGCAATACTACATACTTATCTCCCTTGAAAGAAAACATCATAATGCACAAGTCATTGAAATAAATGAATTTATTCTTGTACAAACATTTAGTGTTTTTATTATAGCTGATTGAGGCCGCTGATTGATACTGCATCATTATGATCAGAAATAAGCGTAAACAGTAAAATACATGTGGTGTAGAATATACATGTATAGCATCAAAAATAATATTTTGTCAACAATTAATGTTCAATGTATTAAATAGCTTGTATTGTATAAATTATTAATTCATAGTCTTTATTATTCATTAACAAATAATGTTTGTTTTAAAATTTAATACAATACAATTTTAACAAATTGGCATTATCCTCTTAATCCATTACTCCTGTCCCTGGTTGTCTTTGTGGCTCAGAGAAACAATTAACACCTCTTTGATATTATGAAACAATCAGTGGCTAAGACCCGGCCGCTAAGACCAGGTTGAACATGTATTTCTATCATAAATAAATTATGACAGGTTTCTTTTAAAGTTAAACAAAAACCGCATCTAATTTATAACAATCTAAAATAAAAATATGACGCGGTAACCAGACCGACAGGACTGCAACAAATCTACGACAAACAAAAATATGAAATTGAAACTATTTGGGTCAAATTTAACGAAACTTGTAATCGGCTCGGATGACGAACAAGCGTTCGTGAAGGCCATTACCACTGAATTCCCTGAATCGACTCATGTTCTATGCACGAGACACTTAAAAGGAAACGCTAGACACCACCTGACTGATGACGGTGTAAATGTGCAGGAACGAAAGGTCATCTTGAACAAAATATTTGGCGATGACGGCATTACACATGCAATGGATAGCATTTGCTTTGAAAACAAATGCGACCAACTCGAATCTTACTGTACAAATATATTCATGAAATTTGTGCAGTACTTCCAAAAAAGACTGAAGGGACATTTAAAAGTTAAGGTTAACGAACCGACTATATTACACACGATTGAACGCAACTGGACCAATAACAATTGCGATTCAGTCAATCATATCCTGAAGCAGACTGTAGAATGGAAGACTAAAGGTTTGACAGAACTTGTTCGATTAGTCAATGAGTTGTTCAATGGACAGTTCACAGACTTGCGTGGTGCCCTGATCGGGACCGGCGAATATCGCCTAGCGTCTACACACAAACAGTACCAGACCTCAAAGACTAACTGGTTATCAATGACCGACCAGCAACGGACGAATTTGTAACCTCTATCGCCGTTATTTGGCCAATGGTGCTACATACGCAACTTCAACTGACGGAAAATCTACTGTAGTCGCACCAAGGACAGACGGTAAAAAATCAGGTCAAAAGAAACGTAATATAAACGTAAGGACATTGACGGTTCACGGAAAGAAACCAAAAATGAAGATTAACCATGTAGTTGTCACAGCCCTTTCATGTATCGTTGCAGTGCATACGCCGTGAAGCCCTGTTTGGCTGCCTCTGGCGAGGTGGTATTGCACTGTATTCAATACATTTGTGACTGCTTACTGTCCATATAATCAAGCACTGGAGATTACTTTATAATGTGTAAGTGTGCGCGCGTGTGTGTGTGTACGTGAGTGAATAGTCATATAGATCAAGCAGTTTGTGTATATTTTGTGTGTGGGGGGGGGGGGGTGTGCGTGCGTGCGTACGTACGTGCGTGTCAGTATCAGTGTCAGTATCAATGTGTGCGCACGTGTGTACGTGTGCGTTCGTACGCGTGAGTGTGTGCGTGTCACTGTCACTTTTCATAAAACTTATGTTATATTTGTAATATAAATAAGTTGTCTTTATCTTATCTCAAAAACACTGGAACATAAACTTATAATTTGTTCGTTTTGAAAATTCCAACATGTGTTTTTTTAACATTACTTTTCAGTTTGTATATATTTGTATATAGCTTACTGTAGTACGATATATGACGCAACCAGCACGACCGCAACCAGCACATCGTCAAAAACTGGAACGCACTGTATATTTCAAATTAACGTTTCGGGTCTATATACGAAGTTTTTTAAATGTATTATACTGTATAACAATACTATTACACCGGTTTATACACTTTCAAATTTTACATTTTATTTATGTTGCTGTATAGCCTACTGTTGAATATGTCAACTCGGTGTCATTTTACATATATCTATAATCTAAGAATTTATATACTTACTTGCAATTTCTAAAAATGTATACAACTTACTTGCACTTTACAGATGCAATGGTTTTTATCAATAAACATTCGTATGTTACTCTTTAATAATAACCTGTTATTCAAACATATTCTCATTATTTCCTCCGAACGTCCATCTTATACATGTGTTTAAATGTGTGTTAGTGCTATCTGTACTTTAAAAAGCATGCTTAATCTTTTGACTTATGTCAATTATTTGCTTTATAAATTGTTAAACAACAACATTATGATAGATCTATACGCTTACATGTGCTTGTAATAAATGTATTATTAAAATATTTAAATACTTATTTGTATTTTTATGCCAGTCTATGCAAGCATAAATAAGAAACTCGTGCATTATGATGTTTTCCTTCAAGGGAGATAAGTATGTCGTTTTGCTATATAGGTGTATATAGTGGTGACTAGTGTGCGTATATAAGACCCCAAACACGTAAATCACTCTTCTGTGTGGATATATTACTATTTAAATCATAAATAATCATTTATTGTCCATTAATTACATAGATAATGCCTTTATTATATGTATTTCGGTGTATTCCGGTGTATTCCGGTGATTCGGTGTATTCCGGTCTTTCTAGTAACCCGATGGGGGTATGAACGTTAATACTCGGACCACGTAATGAGTGAGCAATCTGTGATGTCACGGAAGCTCATCTATAAATCATATTAACTGATGATACAGCTCAGTATTTGTTTTATTTGTTATTCTTTTCAGAATTTGAAGTACCTATTGATCAACTTTCCATGGATACAACCTGATAGGACAATACATACACGGTTCCTTACACTACAAGCCATACCAGAGAATACTGCACAAAATGCAGCTTCACCGCCAGTTAGTTAATAAACTGGTATAGACTCACAAAAAGTGTGTAACCGGAAGTGGAGCCTTACCTTCTCTCATCCCCAACAACATGAACTTGACTTTAGATTGAAAGTGTATTTTATGCTCCTGCCATATAGGGAGTGGATGATGCATGTAGTGTTTCCCTTGTTTTTCAGTACATACATATATCACACTTCTATACGTATGTCACATTTTCTTGTTGGGACAACTCCTCTGGAAATTCTCAACAAATTTTGGTGATACTTGGTGGGATGTATCAGTTAATGAAGCTAGTTGCATACTTTCGTACATACAATGCACTTTCAATGAATAACATTCCACAGCAAGTCATATAACTCTGAAACTTATTTTGGCACAGAGATGTCCTTTTTTTTAACTTATGCAAATTGTGTTTGAAAATCTGTATGTAAATAAATACCAGTACTGAAAAGGCGATAAACTGATCTTTGAACCACTGCAAAGGTGTAAGCTGATCTTTGAACTACTGGGCAGATTGGAATGAAACTTCAGACATGTATTTGGTATCAACAAGTAGCATTTGTACACAGTTGTACATAGTTATACGAGAGGCGCCCCACTTATATTTGAACACTTTTATTGTGTAACTGAATCAACTATCTTGAAATTCTCGCCGAATATGTTGATTGTAATGTCAAGTCTAATGATTCCTTCGATATGAAACATTATGACATGCACTGTTATGTGCTTCCTAATGTTGCTGCATCCGCATTTTTGAAAATGGGTAGAGAATGACATTTTGAAGCAAAAATCGTCAATTATAAAAATAACTGCAATACAAATTTTAACACAAATGCTTTTAAAATATCGTTAAAGGTTATTATAAGTAATCCGATATGTCCATGCCTGAACGTAGAAAAGTGTAATATGCATTTTTTTTTAATTTGTAGATTTTCAAGATTTTAGCGAAAATTAACATGAAATTCAACTATGAAAATGACTAAATCTACGAAAGCGTCTAGTTCAAAACATTAACTGCAGGCATTTTTGTGACTTCCTCGCTATAAAAAACAAGTTTCATAAGTTTCTCAAAAGAAAAGATAGAAAAATATATAACTTAAAATTTAGGGTCAAAACACACACATTTGCAAATAATGATAAAAATAATATATTTGTTTACCAAATATATCTTTATAAGGTATACGATATATATATATGATATACATCAACAATAACTGTTCATGTTTTTATATCACAAAATATGATAAAAACAGTTATTTTGGTTAATTTATAAAATTATCGGTAACACAGGAGCAAATTTTCCTATTATCTGTCAATGTTTTAATATTGCGATAAAAAGTCGAGCTTTTAATTCAGCATCTATATTTTTGTCTTAAAATAAAACATAAGATCATATTTAAATTATAAACACAGGTTTAAACAATTATGATATGCATTTAGTGCAATTATTTGGTTTAAGGTAAAACTCCACGGCAACATCAGCAACATATAGGCTTCAATTAGAAAATGGTGTACACCTTATTCAAAATGCAATTTAAAAAGGACCGCGTGAAATTGGATATTATTTTTAAATGCATACGTTCTAAATGACAGTTTCACATCATTAAATCACGTATTTTTTATGACAATCACTTCCGCTGAAAAAACCCACATTAAACAAAAGTGTTCAAATATAAGTGGGGCGCCTCTCGTATTGGAAAATCTTCCAAAAATCTTCTCTTAAACTCCAGGAGCTAGAGGTCTAATATTTTGCATGTACCATAAGTGTGTAATCTTCTATCAAGCTTGTTCAAATTTGACCCAATGTTCAAATGGTGACCCTTGGGTCAAATCTGAGCACGTCACAGTAGGTCACATGTTTGACAGACTTTTTTGGGGGAAAACTTAAAAAAATCCTCTTTCCTAAAACCTCAAGGAGTGGAGCTCTCATACAGCATAAACTTATTGTCCTTTACTACGTTTGTTCAAATGGGGACCCTGGGGTCAAATTTGGCCCCACCCCATGGGTCACATGTTTTACATAGACTTTGATAGAGAAACACTTTAAAAATCTCTGAAACCACAAGGCAAAGAACTCTCATATATTTCATGTAGCATAAGCTTTTATTGTATCTCATGTCAGTCCCCCGTGTAAAATTCCCATAGACTGCTATTTAATAGTATGCTCTGTCATACGCTTTGTAATATCACCCCTGACATTAGTAGCATTATCTCGGCTTCATTATATAATGATAAAAGGCAAAGTCACAGCAAAGTTATAAATAGGTATTGGCTTTTCCCTGCTGATTTTTCCTGTGGTCAACCGAGAATGCACAAACGAAAATCGGTGAATACTTCTTAAAATGTTGAACTCAAAACAGTTTGCAAAACTTTTTGAAGTTGATTTGGAAATATTAATCATGAATCCATTGATGAAGATTCCAAAAGCACCATCTGCAGAAGTGTAATTTCTAGGTGCTGACAATAGTGAATTTGATCAGACAGATGTTTTATTTTAAAAGAATATTCAGTAGAAACAAAACAAAAAAAACATATTTTTCGGTATAAAAAAACACGAAAACATTCCATGAGGGTGACCGTGAATATTGTCAACATCTGAAAAAATAATAACGACACAGGAATCTAATATTTATATAACGGTCCTCTACCAGGTTTCTTCAAATTGGGACCGAGGTCAAATTTGGCCTCGTCCCAGGGGTCACATATTTTGCATAGACTTATATGAAAAGCCTTCTCTGAAACCACAAGGCATAGAGCTTCTATACTGCACATACCAAGTTTTTCAAATGGTGATGCTTTGGTCAAAGGCCCCATCCGGGGTTGGTGGTGGAGGGTCACAGCTCTACATAGAGTTATAATAGAATTATTGGTGTATTGGGAAACCCTTACAAAACTTCTGACCTACTATACCACCTCTTTTATCTGACCCACTTGTGTTACTGTTTCAAGCTAAAATGGACAAATGTAATCAGGTGAGCGTCTCGGAACCATTTGGGAAATCTTTTAAAACAAAAATCTCAAGAGAATATGAATATAAAAATCGAACAGGAAAAGTAGCAATCAAGGACGACAGTCAACCACAAACACACACAGAAACAACTTTAAAGATGAATAAAATTCCAAATTAGACATCACAAACACAAAAGGGTTGACAATAGGGCTACTGCCTTGGAACGGTCAGTGGCAAAAATGGCCGCTGGGGGTTTAAACCAGGTTCTAGGCTGCACCAAACCTCATAGAGCTCTCATATATAACATGCAAGATAAGCCTATTGTCCTGTACCAGGTGTGTACAAATGGTGAAAGTTGAACATAAGACAGTGTTCTACTGAGCCAATTTCTCAAATACCTAAATCCATGCAGCTTTCAATCTTCATACACACTAACATCTGCATGGCAGCATGATATTCTCCATCAGTAGGCCAATATAAATGACTGACCTAGTTTTGGCACTTCATTTGTTTACATTAAAGTTTAACATTCAAGTATTTTATTAAGTCCATTTCTCAGGTACCAACAGTCATAGAGCTTTCAAACTGCATACACACCATCGTACATCTACATGACAGCAATCAACACATTCCTGCCATAAGTGAATGGGCTTGACCTACTTTTTTCAAATGGTCTATTTTTCAAACAATAACTGCCGATACAGTTTTAAAACTTTAAAACACTTTCATCATAAACACTTCTATATGACAGCAATGTGTTCATATCATAAGCAGGTCGTCCGGGTTTATGTGTGTCAGTTCTCATTACGTGGTCCGAGTAATACCCCATCCAACCCATTCTCCAAGAAGTAAAACTGGGGTTTGCTGGGGTTTGACCTAAAACCTTAATTTTGGCTTAAACAGTTCGCATCTTGTAAAATTGTTATCAATTTTTTTCAGTAAAAAAATATTGTAAACATGTTTTATTATCGAAATATACGTTATAAAATCTTGCTAATATAATACGACGTATTGTTTCGTTAGGTTTGTTCACTAGAATTTTCCTTATGTGCATCTAACATCATGTGCAATTGGGTCGTTGTGATCTACTTTCGACGAAATATATGTCCCGTACAGTCTCCGCTATGACATGCCTATCTTGCTTCTTTCTCGCGGGATTTTCACCAAATTTCACCGGAGTGTTTCTTATATGCATCTAACATCATGTGCAGAATTTCGGGTCACTGTGACCTTAGTACACTTCGACGAAATATAGGTCACATTCGGTCTCTGCTACTACATGCATCCCCCACTGTTAACGACAATAATTTATTATCTCTTGGGATTGACATTGGTGTTGGTCTGGTCAAATGAAAAATCTGGACCTTTATAATAGGGATGGACATGTAGGCCGTGCCCTTCTAGTTATCCTTAGGTTATATAGTAAAATAAAAACCTTCGGCAGAGTAAAAGACGATAATGTTCAAGATTTGATTTTGAAAGATACACGTATTGAATCATTTGCATAAATGTGCATGACGTATGAAGGGTTTCAAGACAAAAGAATCGTACTGTAAAGACCTACGAAACCAAGACTATATATTGTTTTACTTCAAATCCCTATGCTTATCTATATCAACAATCGTGCTTTATCATTACTTTAACCATTTGTTCATGTCAGTAATTTACTGCTAACCTTTGAGTTCATCAAAATCACTTTTTACAGACAAGGACAGCGTTGTTGTGTAGTACTGTGATGGCCCTGGTATTAGGAAGGCTTGTGTTAATCAAATCTCTTTTATCTACCGCATGGGGATTTTAGATATGGAGACCCTTGTACTCAGATCCTCTGGACATGTAAAAAGACGCATTTTCTTTTCCTTTCTCTATTCCAGCTCCACAAATTTGTTGATAAGCTTATAGACAGAAATTCAAGTCAACGGGCAGACTTTGACAATTCCCAAGTTTTATTCCAGTTTTTTAATATGTGGGTATTGAATTTTATTTATTTGCTCATCTTAAAGTGCCTTGGGAATATTGAAAATATTTTATTTTAGCTAGAAGTGCACCAGATGTCAGCCCTTACCATATTGTCAAGTCATAACTTTGGATCAGATAAAATAGAAAAGTAAATCCTGCCACCTTTTTTCTCAACATAAAAATCGGCAATGAGGTTGAAATAATATTATTAGTTATTAGGATTCTTGACAGGGGACATGGGGTGACATTCCCTGCCTGGAAATTATATTCACCCGAGCCGTTAGGCGAGGGGGAATATATATTTCCAGGCAGGGAATGTGAGCCCATGTTCCCTGTCAAGAATCCTAATAACGAATTTGTCATACTTCAAAGTTGTAACCATTTATTTAAGAGAAAAAAGCCAAACACACGATTTCATTTTTATTGCGCCAATTTTCCGTAACGTGCCTCAAACTAGACGTTGTTTACTTTCGTGACGTCATCGCTATAACGTCGTTAAATTTAGCGGATTTTTTAATTGTAATAAACGTATTTTGTCACTATGTTAATGTTTTATTATCTGTAAAATTGCCAAAAAAAAATACACTTACGATTATTTCAGACTTTTACACATAGTGGAAAGCGCAGAAAAGCGATAGGAAGGAACCAATCGGCAACGTTATCGTCGCCATTTTGTTTTTGTGTATTTGAGTAATGGGGTTCGTCCTATGTTTACGTCTCGAGACGTAGACATGGGCTCATGTCTACGGCGCATTGACCAATGAAATCCTGAGAATTTTCTCTGCAGTATGACAAAGGTACTTTTACATACTAAATATGCTTATAGTTTTGCAAAAATCATTGCCGATTTTTATGTTGAGAAAAAAGGTTTGAATCCAAGCAAGATGGTATCCATTGTAAGAGCCTGAAATCGTTCTCATTTGAAGGACGGAAGTCCCAGTTCCACCAAATTAAACATGGTCGAAAGAAAACCTCCTTACAACGTGCATGTAACCTTTATTACTAAATTATTAATTTGGCGGAACTAGGACTTCCGTCCTTCAAATGAGAACGACTTCAGGCTCTCACAATGGATACCATCTTGCTTGGATTCAAAATTATGACTAAAAAGGGATGACTCGCTAGTGGTTCACTGCTAGAGGCAATGGTTATAAAGTATTTTTTATCAGTGAAGTAACAAGAGAGTGAATGGGTACATAATCGAATCTCGCATAATCTCGTATGGCTAAAACGAGAAAGATATGCGTCCAATGTTTTGGATATAGCCGAATGGGTTTATTGTACAGGTAATCAGATTAGCGTTAATCTAATTGTAATAAAGATGAAATTGTTACACTTTCGTTGCTATTTTGACGTTTTAACTTCTATACCATCTATACAGAAAGTAAGCCATTTTCAGGTGAAGATTATCATTTACTGAAAGGCAGAAATCATTATTAAGTCTAATTTTTTATTTATTTTTATAAAATACTAACATCCGTGTAGTCGGAACTTTTAAATATCTTGTAACATATGACAAAGTAACTCGCAAGACCGAATAAGATAATGTTGTATATAAAAAAAAATTACATGAGAAATGTAATTAAAACGCGTAAGTTGAGTTGGGTTTTAGCAGTGTAGATACATCAGTTTAGCATTGGTTATATTTTCCTAATATTGTCGTATTAAAACGGCGTAATATAATTGTTTAACTAAAATATTTTTTAAATAAATATGAAACATTTAACAGACATACGCGTTTTATTTTATATACTTTTTTTGTTGACAAATCCGAATGAGCATAATTATCAACTTTCGAATGCGTTTAGTTTCACTGATAAATGCACAATATAAATAAAATTAAAAAATATAACACAATTATTGTGTATATATCTGTTACACAATTATTGTGTATATATCTGATGTCAACACACCACGGGTGGCCAGTGTTTGTGATTTATGGCCTCTTTGATCTAACCAAATATCCTGCTTGGGACAGCCAATTAGCCATGGAGTACATACGGTACCCCGTTGCTAATTGGCTGTTTGTATGTACCCCGTGGCTAATTGTCTGTTATGATTGAGGAAACCTTTATATCTTTTGATCGCAATAAACAACCTGCCATGAATCCAACATTAGCAACTCTTCAGTTAATTGTTTTGATTTTTTGCATGGTTATATATCTATGTAGGTCATATGAGCTAAGAGACCTTATGGTAAAAATTACCATCTCCAGGACGCTTATGGTGAAATGCATTCGAAAGCGCTTAATTAATACAGACATTAAACGTTGACATTCGTCTCCTATAATTCTTTTAGAATGGTGTTTACAATTCATGTTTTATGTATGAAATAATGTATATATGTATGCATATTTGATTGTAAACAATGAGACGCAAATAAACAATTGTACTTTCGTTGGAAAGGATATTTAATTACGGAAAAGAGCACCAACAATGATTGGTTGACTAAGAGTCTTTAAAACATAATTAAAGCGTTTACATAAACAAAAAGTGTACTACTACATTCTTCAATCATATTTCTCGACAGCGAGTTGTTTTTAATCGAGGAATTAACTAAAATTAAAAAATGTATAACGAAATCCAACAAAATGGCATTTCATCGGCGTTGGCTGGAATCGGGATGTATGGCCATTTTGGGCGATATCTATACAGTCTTAAGACACATTATTAGACAAAATTAAGGTTGTTGCATAATAAAAAGTGCACCACTACATTCTTCAATCATATTTCTAGACAGCGAGCTGTTTATTTTCGAGGAATTAACTAAAATAAAAAAAATTATAGCGAAATCCAACAGGATGGCATTTCATCGACGTTGGCTAGGCTTGGCCATGTTGGTCGAGATCTATGCAGTCTTCAAGACAAATTATTAGATAAAATTACGGGTTTTGTATAATAAAAAGTATACACTACATTCTTCAATCATAGTTCTCGACAGCGAGCTGTTTATTTTTGAGGAATTAACTTAAACAAAAAAATGTATAGTGGATTTGCGCCATCTCAACATCTCTGTTTAACAAAACTTCAGCCAACACGGCCGACCATAAGTATGTGAAATTCATTTTATATCAATCAATTCACTGTAAAATAACGTAAAAATACCCAACATGTCAATATCAACAATAAATAATATAACAACAAACATTTTCTGCGAAGTATGATGTCTTGTTAATCCAAAACAGTCGAATATTTTACAATTTCACGGAGCGGAGCACTTAACCGATAGAAACAAAATGGCGGATGTTCAGAAAATTTTACCGCTAAATCGAGATTCTTTCCACTTCTCGAAGCCATACGAGATTTCAGTCAGCTGCGCTATATCTCCATTAGTGGTCACCATTCACCTCTTGTTACTTCACTGTTTTTATATATGATTTTGTTTTCATTATATTAATGGTTCATGAATTTATTTTAATAACAAAAGATCCTCATTACTTTATAATCAAAGCCGCATAATAAAGGTTTACAACACCATGTTTTGTTTATTGTGATTATTACCCTCATTTCATTTAGTTTTAGTTTATTTGAAATTAAGCTTGATAACCATCTCTTGAGACCTCTGCAATGCTCTGTTGAGCCACAGACTTAATAACAAACAGACTGGAAACTTCCTGTTTGAACCAATGAAGAAGCCAAAATATCACGTGGCACCTTAACTGTCCCTTCTAACTCTCTCAAAAAGTCATAGATTTTGATGAGAATACATTCAAAAGATTCATAATGAATAGCAAAATGGAATTATCCTCATTTATTTTTATTTTCAAAATAAGAAAAACATGTATAAAAGCTGTTTAGAGTTAAATATATCAAGTTTAGATTTTCCCTGGGAAATACACGAAATATACTGGAATAGACCCTTAAAAATCAAGCAATTGACATAGCGAAACTTTTTTGCTTAAAATGTTAAAGTAAGAAAAATACCATCATTAGAAAGAGAATTAAATGTGTGATGGGTTTGACATAAATGGAAGTCTTCATGATCTGTTTATTTAAAATCGGGTAATATTTTGTAAAATTGCCGCACTGTGTCACCTAAAATTTAAATATATTTCTGTTTGTTGTTAGGTCTGTGGTTGAGCATGTGTAAACATTGTGCAAGTCAGTAGCATAACTATTCATCAAAATATATCTACATGGTTTTCTGGAGTCAATGAAATATTGGGATAGTGTTTTCAACATCATTAGAAGGAAAGGAAAAAACATGATGTTTTAAACATTTTGTGTTGTATAAATAGATGTTTTAAGCATAGGTGGCCTAATATTAAATAAAACTTGAGATTCTGACAGTCCTCCTCGAGCAACATTCACGCTAGCTGTGAGAATCATATCTTATGATTTTATATTTTCAGCACTATAAGTCGCAACCTTTATAAAGTAGGTAGAGCATGAGCCAGGACTCGAGGTTGCAGTTTTCATCATGTTTTATGCAATGCCAGCCTAAACAACACGCATAAACGTCATCAAGATGAGACTATCTCGCTGATCTACCCGTTTTTAGCGAGCTACTGGCTTAAGGCAGAGTTTATGGGATGGCGAGTTGTATGTTGTACTTCTTTTGTCCGACCGTCGTTCATTAAGTTTTGCCATGTTAAGGTAACACCGGAGTTATGGCCCTTGGGTTAGTTGTTATGTTCTGCCTTGTTAAGACAATAGCCAGGGCCTTCATGTTTTATCTGAACTTTACTAACCTTGGCCAGATTGTTTAAAATGATGCTACATTATGCCTCTTAGACGATTAAGCTGATCTTTACTAAACTTGGCAAGAATGTTTATATCATTGAAAGCTCAGACAAGTTTAAAAACCGTCTAGATCGGATTAGTTATGGTCCTTGATTTAATTAAATATGCTGTATTTTGCCAAAAAGCCGTAAAACATTAACAATTTAAATCACCTCTACATGACACCAACACGTTCCTTTCATCAGTAGAATGACCTCCGATCCTTGGACAGGATAAGTATTATAAATATAAATAAATAAACACACTCGTCCTTGCTTTGAAATTAACGACGTCATAAGCACGGACCACTAACATGTTAATACAATATTGAATAATATTAACTTCTAATGAAACAAAAATGAAATACAAAAACTGAAAATTTCAAAATCTTATATTTTCTTCAAAATATAAGTGTTAATAATATTCAATGATATATCAAACATGTCTTTTGGAATGACTATGCTATTTGTTTTCTAAATACTTTGAATACTTATGCTAAACACGATCGTATTCATATGTAACAGCTCTACATAAAGTAGCTATCCCGCCAACAACAGTCAAATTTTACAAAATATGTACACTATTTCTAAACCTACTTGAGAATCCAAACTATAGACGGCTTTAACCAGCCAGGCTTAACCCCACACATGGAGCGTCGAATAAGAGTTACCAACTCATGATTCGTTTTACACGTATTTTAAGAACCCGTTAATACATCTTTACTTTTAATCGTCACATATGCATTATTATATTACCTGGACACGTGGATAGAGTTTTGATAAACAGTTTTGATGTGTAATTTTGCCGTTATTTGGCGGGATAGCTACTACTAAATATTAAATGCGATTCTTATTGTCACCAAGGTTTATATTATAATAGAGAAACCCTGTTGTCACGGACAGTAGACAACATGGTTTGGACGCGTTCTGTCTAATCCACTGAAGATAGCTTCGATATTCTCTCTCATGTGCCTAGTTTTTATTTAACTCCCACCACTTGTTTTATAATACCCAGCATCATGCTTATATATACTCTAGAGCAATCTACTGAAGATAATGTTTCGACGCATATATCACTCCGTGCAAGATGTTCAAAGCTGCAATAGACGAAAAGCAAAACAGACTTCCAACGATGTACTGGATTCCCAAATTACACAAACAACCATATAAAGCCCGTTTTACTTCCAATTCTAGTTCTTGCACCACTACAAATATCTCCAAACTTTTAACATCTTGTCTTACTGATCACGTTAAACAATATTGTGCTAAAGGTTATGAAAATGCTGGGATTAATTTATTTTGGTCTATTAAAGATTCAGATGACGTTCTTGATAAAATTTGCAATAAATGTCAAGCTTCATCTATAAGTACTTATGATTTTTCTACATTATATACAACTTCACCACACAACCTTATCAAAGACAAGCTTATTGCTTTTATTCAAAAAAACTTTCGCTAGAGAAAACACTACATAGTTGGCCTAGCTGTAACAGTATTAAAGCGTTTTTTACTAACAGCATGCAGTTTGGACAATTACACCATGTGGACTTGCCATGACGATTGTGAATCACTTATTTTTCTATTAGATAATATGTTCGTCAGGTATGGAACTACCGTTTAAAGACAACTTGTTGGTATCCCTATGGGTACGAACTGTGCACCCCAGTTAGCTTGTCGCAGATTTGTTTTTATATTGCTATGAAAGAGATTTCATGTTGAGTCTTTCACCAGATGGCTTACCCAAGCAGATGTGTTTGAAGCCTTTAATGACATCTCTCGGTATCTGGATGACATACTGAACATTGACAACCCCTTCTTTTTTACTATGGTTAATAAATTAATATATATCCTAAAGAACTCAACTTAACAAAGCTAATATTTCTGATAATAACGCTTCTTTTCTCGATTTACATCTCTATTGAAAATGGTAAAATAATTAGCAAAATCTATGATTTTAATTTTGATATTGTTAATTATCCCCATCTAAAATTATCCCCATTATCCCCCAAGCAACTTTTTATGGGGTCTATGTGTCAACATATTCGTTTTTCTAGAGCTTGTACTCGAGTTGAGGACTTTAATATTCGTAATCTTTGTATAACTAAAAAGCTACTCCATCAGGGCTACCGTTACCATACATTTCGTAAAAGCCAAATTTTATTATCGTAACCCTGATCTTCTTTCCAAATATAAAAGTAATTTAAGAACTCTTCTGCGACAAGGACTATCACAACCTGATTTCTATGGTGACGTGATTTAAAAACTTCATAAGATCCTTGTTCATGATCATTTTCATACTATTTTTGTTAAACTTGTCAAAATACAAGTTTGTAGCGACTATTTCTTGAAAACTATGAATGATATTGATATGGGACTTTTTCTAAAATGATCAGTATGACAGACATGATGTTGATCCTTGTCAAAAATTATTTTGATTTGACGTTAAACATGGCCGCCAGCGGCCATCTTTTTTTACATAGAGTTATATAATGAAAACTTTTAGCGACTACTCCTGAAACTATTTGAAGGATTTTCATGAAACTTCACAGGAATGCTGATCTAGCTGTCAAAAACCTATCAGTAGAGCTTCAATGTCATTGACCTCTTGTTTGCATTTATATATATACGAGCATCTTTTATTGCCTATTAATGCTGCCTTGTCGGTTAGAGAATAGTTCATGGCGGGGATTTCTTTATTTACACTTCCCGTTCTATTGGGTTGATGGTAGGGTAAGTGTGAGGTTTAGTGCACCCTAGAACCTCCTGGTTTAAACACCCATCTGACTTTTTTGCCACTGACCGTTCCAAGGCGGTAGCCCTGTTGACAACCCTTTTTGTGTTTTGACGTTATATGCCTTTATTCCTTATTAACATTGCCATTCATGTTTGTCGTTTTGCGTGTTTTTGTGTTTACTGTGTTCTGTGAAAGCTGTATTTCCTGTTCGACTTTTATACTTATTTCTATATATATAATACCCAGTATCAGGCTTATATTCTTTCTCGTGTAACTAGTGTTTATTTAAGTCACCACTTGTTTTATAATATATATATATATTTATATATAATACCCAGTATCAGGCTTATATTCTTTTTCGTGTATCTAGTGTTTATTTAAGTCACCACTTGTTTAATAATATATATATTACCCAGTATCAGGCTTATATTCTCTCTCGTGTACCTAGTGTTTATTTAAGTCACCACTTGTTCTATAATATATATAATACCCAGTACATATCAGGTTTATATTCTCTCTCGTGTACCTAGTGTTTATTTAAGTCACCACTTGTTTAATAATATATATATTACCCAGTATCAGGCTTATATTCTCTCTCGTGTACCTAGTGTTTATTTAAGTCACCACTTGTTCTATAATATATATAATACCCAGTACATATCAGGTTTATATTCTCTCTCGTGTACCTAGTGTTTATTTAATTCACCACTTGTTCTGTAATATATATATAATACCCAGTATCAGGCTTATATTCTCTCTCGTGTACCTAGTGTTTATTTAAGTCACCACTTGTTCTATAATATATATAATACCCAGTACATATCAGGTTTATATTCTCTGTCGTGTACCTAGTGTTTATTTAAGTCACCACTTGTTCTATAATATATATTATACCCAGTATCAGGCTTATATTCTTTATCGTATACCTAGTGGTTATTTAAGTCCCCACTTGTTCTATAATACATATAATACCCAGTATCAGGCTTATATTCTATCTCGTGTACCTATGTTTATTTAAGTCACCACTTGTTTTATAATATATATATTACCCAGTACCAGGCTAATATTCTCTCGTGTACCTAGTGTTTATTTAAGTCACCACTTGTTCTATACAATATATATATAATAACCATGCAGTATCAGGTTTTTATCCCACAGGGATTGTATGACATTGATGGATCCAGTTTTTCCTTAAACAGATGTGTTTCTTATACCGTGTTGAAGGTTTTGTGCTCATCGAGATTTTGGCCCGTTTTATTAGAGTTTTCCTTAACTTTCCTCGTGATCAAGTATTAGACATTGTTGTCGAGTTTTGGGCCTCTTTTAACCGTCCGTAAGTTAACAATTTTTATTTCTTATGGATCTTTGCTACGAGTCTATTTCGTAGCTTCAGTAACTACTAATTGGCCTTTATTTCGCTTTTCACAAATAGTAATACTTTCTAAATTGCATATATGAGTCTGTTAGTAAAAACACTTAAGGGTACCCTCTGGTGAATATCGGTATAACTTCCCTGTTTTTTATGAAGACTAACATATTACTAGTTAGTTTCTGAAAAAAATAATGATGTGTTGGTGATTTAACTTTTAAGCAATATTAATCTTTAGTAATGCACCCCCGAAGCCCAAAGTGGGGTTTTAAATTCAGAATCAGCTGAAAATTGGGTATGGCTTTAGAAATCACCCAATATTTTAGATTAAAAAAAGAAGCAAATGAAAAAAAAGTTATGAGAAGCTAAACAGGTATCAATACAAAAGTAAGAAAACCTTAAAATGATAAAAATAGGAGAAATCTTTGAAGTTTTCAATTTTAGCACACCTTCTAATGAAACAAAAAAATCACAGAAAAATGCATTTTTGGGCAAGACAAACTTATAGATATAATAACAAGAAATTTGTAATAAACTGGTATATAACAGAGAATTATAAGGTTATCAAATAAATGTGATAAAAAGTTTATGTCGGTGTTCATCTAAAAGAGCTAACAATTAAAAATGTTAAAAACCCATCGTTTTATTACAGAAAAAATAATATATATGTGCTTTGGTATTATTTTTTATACCAAAAGTCATTTAAATGACTGGCATACATACACCTGATATACAAACATCACATCTAATTGAATTACAAACAGTGTATCGGTATATAATATACACAATATGACCAGAATACGTTAAAAGAGCTGTTGATTTACCCCACCCGCTTTATTTTGTATGGTATATTTTACCCGACTGTTGTATTTGCTTGTGTATACTGAAAATAGCATCTGCCATGTTAGAATCAAAATTAACGTTAACACAATGTTATATCAAATCCAAATAATATATCTCTAAGTGTGATATATCACACAATATACAATTGTTTGTCAATCAGAAGCATGTCGTGTTTTCAGCCCTCATGATATAATTCCTGCCCCGTATGATCTCACAACTGTGGCAAAGTGTGCGATATACCATTATTATGAATAAATCAAACCCTAACCCTGGTATGTCGTACCAACGTTTAGAGATCAGATGTGTAGGAATTATATCTCAAGGCTAAATCCCTCGGGCACATATATGGTCTCAGGGATGATATAGTGGCTGTTATGAAAACTGTCATATAATAATCTATAATTATCGAACCTACATCAATGTGTGGGGTTCATGATTGTGAACATGTATACTAAGTATCAAGGATGTATGACTAATGATTTTGGAACATCTTCCCACTTTTTACAACATCCACATACGCGTTGCGCGAAAATATGCGCAGATCACGCTAATTCGTCACCAGAGGGGCACCCTTAAGGCCACACTTAACAAATTTAATGTTTGCACTTTCCCGACCGACCCGAAAAAAAGGGTCCGACCCAAATATGTTTTTCTCGTTTTTGGAACTTTTTTTTTTTAATTGCCAGTCGCATGGAGATGCCCCAAATAAAAAACAATAATAACAAAAGTATGTTTGTGCCGATTCTTTAGCACTTTTTCAAATCGTGTTCAAGTGAGCGCTTGAAGGTCGATAATTCGATCACTCTATGACCAGACATGATCGCAATCTCTACCAGGGTCATTTGTTGTATGTGGATGCAAGGAGCGCTGTGGTCTAGTGGTAGAGCGTTGGACCCATGGTCGAAAAGTCGTGGGTTCGATCCCTGCCATTACCATATGTGTCGGGTCCCTCAGCAAGACACTTTATCTGCATTATCTGCATTTGCTTAGGACTGGTTCTACACAGAAAGACATCGAGAGTGATTGAAATAAGTTCACAGAGCTTTCGTTACAATCGATAATTTTAAACTAAGGAACGAGAACTCTGGTTAGAAAGTGATGTGATCATCGGCAAAAATGTTCACACATTTGGTTGATACAGAGTTTAAAGAAAATATTCTCTGGTCAATTGTTACAATAAAAAATCGGTTTTAAATAAAATTTAACTATTGTTTCAAATAGATTGTACCGGCACAAAAAGGCAAATACTTGGAACGAGGTCCTCAATGAAGTTATCAAAGCTTAATTTGGCCCCTGTTCAGCTGTTCTCAGGGATTGTCACACAACGTTTAGATGTTATTGTTTTAAAACAAAACAAACACAGTGTAAAAAGTGTCACAGTTTTACATAGTCTTATAAGGGAACATATTGAAAAATCTTAACTTACCAGACATTTTTGTCTGACCTACTTGGCCATTTTTTTGGCATCTTTGTTTTTAAAACTTTGTATTGATTTTCCTTTCAAGTTTGTAAACACATGCCAGTTCAATTTAATAATTAAAAAATGTCATTTCTTTTGTTAAATTTTGTTTTTTAAAAAATAAAAATGTTTGCCTACCTACCGACGCAAACTTTTTAATTAGGGTCGGGGAAGGGCAAACAAAAATATATTTAAGGGTGGCCTAAAATAAATATTTCACCTCTTCAGTTACACTCTGCAATACAAATTCCACAAAATAACTCTAATTCCACAAAATAACTCTTCATTTCTTAGAACTAAACCATATGTACGCCTTGCACCTTTAAATCTTCATTTGGCAACCGCGTTTCATGTTCCTTCTAATAATATTACCAGGATTTTTAATAACGTCTCAAACATTTCAGTTACTCCTCTAAGATCACCTATTTTGAGGAAGTACCATATAAAGTCTCATTTTAGAAATCGTTTAGTTCATTCAAGACGCAGGGTGTTTCCCTCTATTAATAAGTGCAATGCTAAGAGGTTGCAATTATTTATCTTGCACGTCAACAATTAAATCAGCTGTTAATGGTAGAATCTAGCTTCGAATGTTGATTGACGTACATCTCACGTCATGATTGACGTACATCTCACGTCATTTATGTTTTGACTTGAAATGCACCACGTTGCGGTATACAATATGTTGGGCAAACAGGTCGATCTTTAAAAGTTCGAGTTCGTGAACATAAATATAATGCAGGTAATTCTAAAAAGATAAAAAAAAATGTACCAACACTTTTGTCAGTCAGGCCATACTTTAAGTAACGTTACTGTTCAACCGGTTGAATATATAATTTATGATAATGATACTACACAAAACTTTAAAATAAAAGCTAGACATATTGCAGAACTTAAGTGGATGACAAACTTGCAGACACCATATCCACTCGGCCTTAATGACAATATTTATCAACAAGGAAATATTTCAAAAGATCCTAATATTGACATTATTTCTATATGTTCTATTCGAAAGCGTATCTCTAGGTCTCATGGTCTTAGGCATAATGGTAACATCAAACGTAAATCGCGTGTAATTATTTTAGTCGCTGATTGACATACTATTTTTAAACAGTCTGGAAAGCACTATATGCTTTCACGACATACCTCTTTGTCCATTTCTTCATTTAAGCTTATCGGCGCGGAGGCAGACAACATTGTCATTCGTACAGATCCCTCGCAAAACACTGATTCCATAATTGAAAGCTACACACATGTTCTCCTACCCCATATTGACAAGGAGTCTGATCAGGTCAGGCATTTTCTAAAAATACTATATCTTAATAAGGGTATTGATTTCATTGACATGCCTAGTATTTTTCGAGATAATCATGTAGTTGATCAAATATTTCAAAAATTCCGAGATTCCCGTAATTCGTTATAAGTATAAAAAAAACTATTAGAAATATTATTTTCAACTACAACAAAATAGATTCGGACCTTGATATAGTAATTAACACTACTAAAGAATGTGAATGTAACACATCAACATTTTGCTATGCTCCAGCAGGTCATATCATCACTGGTAATGTTGATATTGTTGATAAATGTATTCGGCATCTGTTTTCTAAAGGTCCTAAGTATAGATTACCTTCAACTATTGATTTTAATGCCTGTCGTGCTCAGAATGCCAATCCATTGAGGAATTTAGTACAAAATGTTGTCGTAGAGAACATGCGGACCCAAACTCTCTTTCTACTTGGAAAACGTCATTTTTTAAAAGTATAGATACACGTATTAACTTTTATAATGCTAACCCCTCTTTACTTCCTACGAGACCTAGGTTTTCCTTTCGTAAATTAAAATCGGGAATTCAAGAATTTTTTAAAAAATTTGTTTTAGTTCCTGCTGATAAAGCAGCTAATAATTTAATTATTGTTTGACGCCTTCATTACGTCAATGTTTTATCTCTGGAACTCGGTAGCACTAATTCGTATACTCCAGTTCAATCTACTGTGGATGATGTTGTTTCAACACATATCACTCGGTGCACTACTTTCAAGACTGTGGTAGACGAAAAGCAAAACAAACTGCCAACTATGTACTGGATTCCTAAAGTACATAAAAATCCGTATAAGGCCCGCTTTATTTAAAATTCTAGAGCCTGCACCACCACAAACATCTCCAAACTTTAACTATTGTACGATGACCGGACAGGCTGTGGACCCTATGATGACGCCTACCTAAAGCCCATTGGGACGGTGGCGTTTGATGTTTGTCCATGATCTTTCTTGTCGTGCCCTTAATGGTTTATTCTCTTACTGCTCTGGCTTCTGCAAAGTCATTGAGTACCTTCATTGTGGCTTTCTAGGCTATTGTTTTTTTGTATTATATTTACACGAGCATATTTGTGTTTTACTTATATTGCCTATTGATGCTGCCTTGTTGGTTAGAGATTAGATCATGGCGGGGATTTCTTTATTTACACTGTCCTGTTTTAATGGGATGACAGTAGGGTAAGTGTGAGGTTTGGTGCACCCTAGAACCGGTTTAAACCCCCAGTGGCCTACTTTGCCACTGACCGTTCCAAGGCGGTAGCCCTATTGTCAACCCTTTTTGTGTTTGTGATGTCGTTTGCATTTATTATTGCTTTTGCTTTCTTGTATGTCTGTTTGCGTGTTTGTTTCTGGGTTTTAGTGGTTTACTGTCCTCCTTGAATGCTACTTTCCCTGTCCGATCTTTTTATATTTCTTTTCTTGTCTTACTGCCGTTAAAGATCACGTTAAACAATATTGTGCTAAAACTTATGAAAACTCTGGGATTAATTTGTTTTGGTCTATTAAAATTTCAGGAGACGTTCTTGATAAAATGTGCAATAAACGTCAAGTTTCATCTATAAGCACTTATGACTTCTCTACACTATACACAACCTTACCACATCACCTTATCAAAGACAAGCCTATTGCTCTTATTGGAGACACCTCTCGGTATCTGGATGACATATTGAACATTGACATCCCTTTCATTTCTACTATGGTTAATAATATATATCCTAAAGAACTTCAACTTAACAAAGCTAATATTTCTGATACTAACGCATCTTTTCTCGATTTACACCTCTCTTGAAAATGGTGAAATAATTAGCAAAATATATGACAAAAGAGATGATTTTAATTTTGATATTGTTAATTACCCCCATTTAGATGGGAATGTTCCCCGAACAACTTCTTATGAGGTCTGTGTCTCAACATATTCGTTTTTCTAGAACTTGTACTCTAGTTGAGGACTTTAATATTCGTAATCTTTGTATAACTAAAAAGCTACTCCATCAGGGCTACCGTTACCATAAACTTCGTGCAGTTGTTCCAATGAAATATTCTGATAGAACTAAAGATACATGAAAACAATATGCAAGCGGGTGTTAACAGGCCTACAGTTAGTTAGAATAAGATGGAATTAATGTAATTAAGACAGAATGAGTCAATGGTTCTGAATAACACACTTGACCATGTTGACCCGAGTGTATTCAATGAAGTTTGTGCTTTAAAATAAAAGCTAGACATATTGCAGAACTTAAGTTAATGAAAAATTTGCAGACACCATATCCACTCGGCCTTAATGACAATATTTATCAACAAGCAAATATTTAAAAAAACATTTTTCTATATTTTCTATTCGAAAGCGTCGGGAATTCAAGAATTTCATCATGAGTTTCTTTTAGTTCCTGAATACGTCAATGTTTTATCTCTGGAACTCAATAGCATTAATACGTATACTCCAGTTCAATCTACTGAGGATAATGTTGTTTCCACACATATCACTCGGTGCACTACTTTCAAGGCCGGGGTAGACGAAAAGCAAAACAAAGTGCCAACTATGTACTGGATTCCTAAATTACATAAAAATCCATATAAGTCCCGCTTTATTTCGAATTCTAGTGCCTGCACCACCACAAACATCTCCAAACGTTTAACTTCTTGTCTTTCTGCCGTTAAAGATCACTTTCAACAATATATATACATTGTGCTGAAACTCATGAAAATTCTGGGATTAATTTATTTTGGTCTATTAAAAATTCAGGAGACTTTCTTTATAATAAATGTCACGTTTCATCTATAAGTAATGACTTCTCTACACTATATACAACCTTACCACATCACCTTATCAAAGACAAGCTTATTGCTCTTATTCAAAAAACTTTCGCAAGGGAAAAAACTACATGTTTGGCCTGTAATAATACCAAAGCGTGTTTTACTAACGGCAGTTTAGACAATTACACTATGTGGACTTGCCAAGAAGTTTGTGAAGCACTCATTTTCCTGTTAGATAATATGTTCGTCAGGTACGGAACTACCTTTTATAGACAAATTGTTGGTATTCCTACGGGTACGAACGAACTGTGCACCTCTTGTCACAGATTTGTTCTTGTATTGCTATGAAGAGATTTCATGATGAGTCTTTCAGGCGATACTGATACTCAGGCAGATGTAACTGAAGCCTTTAATGACACCTCTCGGTATTTGGATGACATTTGAACATTGACAATCCTTTCTTTTCTACTATGGTTAATACTATCTATCATAAGGAACTTCAACTCAATAAAGCTAACATTTCTGATACAGTTGCTTCTTTTCTTGATTTACATCTCTCTATTGAAAATGGCGAAAAAGTCTATGACAAGAGAGATGATTTTAACTTTGATATTGTTAATTATCCACATTTAGATAGGGATTTCCCCCGAGCTACTTCTTATGTGGTCTATTTTTCTCAACTTATTCGTTTCCCTAGAGCTTGTAGTCGTGTTGAGGACTTTAATATTAGTAATATTTGTATAACAAAAAAGCTACTCCATCAGGGCTATCGTTACCATAAACTTCGAAAAACCTTTGCAAAATTATATTATCGTAACCCTGATCTAGTTTTCAAATACAAAAGTAATTTAAGAACTCTTCTGTGACAAGGACTATCACAATCTGACTTCTAAGGTGATGTGATTTAAAAACTTCGCAAGATCCTTGGTCATAATCACGTTCATAAAACCTTTATTAAACTTGTTAAAATGTTATCAAAAGAGTTTATTACCCTAACATTTTGAAACGTACTGCATGTTTAGTGGTTGGTCCATTTACACCTCGCCACTATGCTTTCCTCTTTGATTGTGCGATGACCGGACAGAATGTGGACCATGACGTCTACCTAAATTCTAAGTTATAGGATGGTAGCGTTTGATGTTTGTCTAAATAATCTTGTCTTGTCGTACCCTTAACGGATTGTTCTCTTGTTGCTCTGGCTTCTGCCAAGTTATTGAGTACTTTGTGGCTTTCTAGGCTTTCGTTTTTTTTGTATTAGATATATGTACATGATCATTTATGTGTTTTACTTATATTGCCTATTAATACTGTATAGTCTGGAGGCCACTCGACGATTTTTGAGTCGAGTTCAACATTTTGCGAGGATTTTAGTGACAGGTATCACTCGAAAGAATGATTAATTGAATAATTGAATGTACATTTTTGAAAGTCATTATTATTTTGTTTATGCACGAAGCATAGTTTGATCATAAACTAACATAAGTAAAAGGCTCAAAGGTGAGCTGATATATGGTGATGTCTTCGTCCGTCGTCCTTCCGTACGCCCATCCGCCGTCCATCCGCCCATTCTCCGTCTGTCCGGAAGAACGTCTTGTTGCCACTCAATGAATTGTGAGTCGAGTTCAACATGTTTCGATGAGCATAGAGACAGGTATCATTCGAACGGGTAATTAATATCTTACCTTTGTCGTGGTACCCGTGTTCTTCCCTGATTTTTATGTGACAGAGGTAAATTGAAGTCAAAGGTCATGACCCTTTCCAGAATATTTAAAGACATCACACCAGAATCAAAAGATCACGGACACTTTACAGCCAGAGACGATCACAAACTTGTTAATCCCCTACTGTGGACAATATTTATTGAGGCCCTGACATAATTTTATATAAAACTACAATGTGCAATGTTTCTTTACAATTGATAAATGTTCATTTTACTGTTTCGAATAGAAACATTAAAATATGGCAGATTAAAAAGGTAAAATCTGCAAATTCAATACTAAAAATATTGAAATTAAATCATGTTGGTACTGTTACACATACAATTTAGAAATAATTAAGTCGGATTTAAAATTGTTTGTCGGGGCCTCATAATATAACGGTACATACCAATCTCCAATTTTGCATGAAATTCTCGTACTTCTCACAATGCATGAAAAAAACAATCATAATTATGCCCCCACTATTTCTGTAGGATGGATTAGGCTGGTGGGATGTCTTTAATTGCAAAAATGAATGTACATTTTTGAAAGCCAATTTTTGAAAGCCATTATTATTTTGTTTATGCATGAATAATATTTTGGTCATAAGTTAACAACTTAAAGGCTCAGATGTCAGCTAATGTACGGTGATAATTCTTCGTTTGTCGTCCGTCCGCCCATCCGCCGTTCGTCCGCCCATTTGCTGTCTGTCCGGAACGTGTATTAGCCACTCCATGAATTGGCAGTCGAGTTTCAAATATTGCGAGCAGGAAAGAGATAGTTATCACTCGAAAGAGTATTCTCCGGCCTTTGTCGTGGTACCCGTGTTCATTCCTGATTTTTGATCGGGGTAAATTGGGTTCAAAGGTCATGACCCTTTTTCACAATAATTAAATAAAAAACAAATAACGTAATTTTTGAAAAGCATTATTATCATTCCGTTTGTATATGGAACTACTTTCGATAATAAGCTAACATGAGCCAAAGGTTCACATAGGAGGTAATATATAATGATAACTATTTTACCATACGTCCGTCCGTCCGTCCGCCGTCTCGTCCGCACATTCGCCGTCTGTCCATACGTCATATGTTCACCAATCGACGAATTTTGAGTAGAATTCAACATTTCGAAATTATGATAGAGACATGTATCACTCGAAACGGTATTTACTTGCCTTTATCGTGGTACCAGTGTTAAGTCCGTCCCAATTTTGGATGTTACAGGAGTAAATTCAGGTCCCCGGTCCTGTTTCACAAGAATTAAATAAAAAACAAATAAAAAACATTTAATTTCTTATTTTTTGTTTATTTATAAATCACCTTTCGCGTATTATCACACATGCGCCAAATGCTTAGAGAAAGCGTCAGAGATGAACTAGTATACAGTGATCACTCTTCGTTGGGCGTCCATCTGTCCGTCCGCTCATCATCCATCTCTCCTTCATTTGTCTTGCAAGGCGAGGTAGAGATTTTTTGTGTGTGTGTGTGTGTTTTTATACTTTAAACGGCTTTTTTTTTCAGAAACAGTTTTGCCGTTTCTGACCAAACTTTGCACGGGTGATCCTGATGGCCGCCATTACTAAAAATAGTTTATAAAACATGTTTAGTTTTCTCAAGAACTGATGAACAAATTTCAACAGGTTTTGCTCAGAAATGATTCCTAGGTACTGGACCATCAAGCTTGTTCAAACAAAGTCCCATATATAGAGATTTCACATGTTTCCTTATACTTATATGAAAAGAGTCCTTACAAAAAATCTTCTCTAAAACCACATGACACATAGGTTTTATATATAGCGTGTTTAATCGTGAACCTGAGGTCATATCACCGCGACACAAAGTTCATAGACGATTTCAAAGTTCTTCGCGTTCCGATACCACAACGTCTTGCACAGTCAATAGTTGTATTTGAAAACTTCTTGTAGGATTGCACCAATGTGGACCACCGCAAACGAGATCCTGATGAAGCCATGACGACGACGACAGACCACTAGGCATCACATCTCCTCATGCATCGATACCACAACGTCTTGCACCGTCAAAAGTAGTATTTGAAAACTTCTTGTAGCTGTATCCCCAAAGATTGCACCAATGTATACCCCGCAAACGAGATTCGGATGGAGCCATGACGACGACGACAGACCACTAGGCATCTCATCTCCTCATGCTTTTCACTGAAATATACACACGACAAGCCAAAGACACTGGTACCAAATACAATATAAACAACAAACACAGGGGAGGGTGGGTGGGTTAGTTTGGAGATAACAATTAAATACCGATTTTCAGAACACAAAAACAGATCGATACTTACAAAATGGCGATCACTGCAATAATTAGTATTTGTTCCCTAGTAGAACAAATCCCATTATTTAAGATGGGTTACAAATAAAACAAAATGTTACTAGTTTATATTTATTGGAATAAGCTGGCCATGGCTTCAACAATATATAGTGTAAAATAAAATGTGTAAATCAAATTGGAACATTTCAGGTAAATCCAATGTTCATAGTCCAAACTAAATTTAAATTGTAACTGACCACTGTACAGTGTAAACCCTGGGAACAGATGTTCACAAAGACTCCAAACTAAGTTTAAATTGTAACTGACTACTGTACAGTGTAAACCCTGGGAACAGATGTTCACAAAGACAAGTCTTAAAATTAAAAACTTCTTGCATAGAAAATAACAAAGTTCTTAGAATATTTTAACTACACTATGCTGTGTCCGCGAAATACCGCCACATGCCACTCGGCATGTGTATGCCACATGCCGCGTGGCACCGCCAAACATGGGGGAAGCGGAACACAGCTTAGATAATAAAAAACCTCCAAAGAGGTATGACAGACGTACTTCAACCAATGAAGCGATTATGTCATGTCATATACATAAACAAAATCAAAAAACCTCCAAAGAGGTATAACAGACGTACTTCAACCAATGAAGCGATTGTGTCATGTCATATACATTAACAAAATCAAAAAACCTCCAAAGAGGTATAACAGACGTACTTCAACCAATGAAGCGATTGTGTTATGTCATATACATAAACAAAATCAAAAAACTTTAAAAATCAACCAAAAAATCTCCAAAGAGGTATAACAGACATACTTCAATGTCGTCATAATTTATAGCTACGGAGAGCTAATATAACCCAAATAGGGTAAATATAAAAATTATCTATATGATTGCAAAGCCACAGCCAATCTTAAAGGTTGAATGTATAATTTCTTCAATTTAACTTATAAAAAATTGAATTTCTTGTTGTAAACCATTCACAAACAAGGCTTGCCTTGATAATAATTGTACATCATCCCAATACAGCATTGTCTTAAAAACAACAAACACATGAACTTTTATAAGATTTCAATATTTAACATGAAAACCTCGACTTTTGCTTCGTTAGGATTAATTTAAAAGCCTCAAGTTAAAATAATGCTTAATAGAAATACAAATTACCAGGCAACAAAGCATCATCTACTTCCTTGTTCCTGAACAATGAAATGCCACTATATACATTCATTGGCAAGAAATTAAGCAGTTCAATATATATTTCCAAATTCAACACAAGATAGTGTTATAGGCCTACTTTGATGACATTTACAATAGAAAACTAAATGTCCATAAACTCTTCGACCAAAAAGAGCCCAATTGTATACAGTTCCGTGTGACATATTCACTGTGGCTTTCATAGCACGAGTCTGGTCTGCAATTAACTTAGTTCATAAACCAGGTCTAAATGTTTGTTCCTGGCTAACATTTGTACTAGCAAATTGTAAACGGAGAGCTTAACACATGATACCAACTACTGAAGGTCTCTATGGTACGTCTCGCAACCGCATGTTCGATACCCAGTTATTCGACATAGGAACATTGTTGATTGGCCTTTCGACATCGTGATGGTGACAAACTGAAGTGCAAGGTATGGCGTAAAATAACCTATAACACAGAGATCTAATCATAATTAAAACAGCATCAGCCACCACTCTGTATAAAAACAACAGCCACTGAATGAAAACATCATTGTACGCAAACAGAATAAATGTGTAAAGCGGACCGCTAGACGAAACAATTTAGGACATTTATACTGTTATAGCAGCAGCAGACACAGCAGTAAGTAGAAACATATCTGTAATAAGCAAAACAAACTGACATATATCTATCAATTTGACAAAAGAAAAATAGCATAGACCTGCAACCAACACGCCGCCAGTTGTCAATAATAAGCACATGCAGTTGTATTATAACCTATTGTCAATATACTTCGACATAAACACTAGTGCGGAGATATCTAAGTCCTGGCGACATATTAATTACATGCTCATCGACATTCTCACACTCTGGGTGTAAAATAAAATAATGGGTAGTATATACCGTTTTCAGCCATTTCAGACTCCTGGTGTAAAGTTAGTATATTCATTAACCAACATTCATGCATTTGCATACTCCAAGTGTAAAAAGGGGCAATTTATACCGGTTTGTTATAACTGCAACAACAAAAAGCGCACTACTTTACACACACTAAGAATTTGGTTCACTTTAATTCATTCCTGTTAGGCGCCATATAACCTTTCATGTGTTAGTGCGCCTTAAAACCCAATTCAGTTCACTTTAATTCTAAGCCGACACCCACTGTTGAAAAAGCATATTTCTCTAAAGTTAATAGAAAGAATGTATGTTCTGTGTTGTTGTTATCTGTTGTTGTTGCTGTAGTTTTTAATTGAATTAAAAACCATAATAAAGTGTTTAAAAATGAGCCCTGTTCCCTTAGCGTTGAGACATCTGTTCATTTAGCCACAAATGTGCGAAACCAGTTGGCTACTACACTCGCAGTCTGCGTCTTCGCCTTACACATTCTGATCCTGGTTGACCTCCCATGATCACACGATTAAACATTATCCAACAAAATCTTGAGATACCACGACATAACGCTGTAAAGCGAGTGGCTTTACATGAATCTTGGACTCTTAAGACTGTATTTTCGGCAAAACTGATTACTGAAATAAATTGCTAAAAAGAAAAACACCTGGCAAATTTATCTAAACAAAAACATGTTTGACTCTGAAATTTAGCCCTGTGAAGGTAAAGCAAATACAGAAATTAAAGCACAATATAAAAAGAATATTTGCTCACTAAGTCACTATGATATTGATTACAACTATAAAATATCTTATAACTCAACAACTCAAAAGCTATGAAAATTGATTTGCATCCGTTTAAATGCAGATTTTATGTCCATTGTGCCCAGTAATGCCACGGGACCAATGTTACTTGGTCAAAAGTGCTAGAGTGCCGTTAGAACCATTATCTTCAGATCCACTCTATCTTGCATTTCTCTTGTCCCTCTCCCCCGAGCATACGGACTTTGCGATACTTTTTTTTGCATGATCTGAAAACAGTGGCAAATGGTTTAATGATGCTACTCCAGGGCTAGAAATTAACATGTTTAGTTTACTAGACCACCGGTCTAGTAGTAATTGGGTAAAATCACTAGACCTGCTCAAAATTTACTAGCCCAATATTATATTCAACAGAAATTACTATTTTAATTCAAGTTTCGGTTTCTTTATACAAGTTTTACATTTATTGAAACTTTGGAAATATCAGGTTGTTAAAAGACCTGTTAGGTTAGACAGTGCTGTCACTACATAATCTATCGATTTATAATTTATTTCTTACTTGAATAAGTTTTGTTACTAGCCCATCGGGACTACCCAGACACAGACTTTGCTAGCACGGCAGCATTTTTGCTAGCCTCGGGCTACAGGACTAGTGCTAATTTCGAGCCCTGTACTCCAGTAAGACAGGATAATGTTTATATATTATTATTATTTTTTTATTTTTTTTATTGTTTATTGATTATATATATATATTAATATATAATTATATATATTAATACTGTCGTGAGTTTCAATAAATTGACTAAATTTAATATGCAATAACAGAACATTATATTTATGTATTTTTTGTTTTTGTTTTTTAGAATAATGTTAGGCTATGTCCCAGAAATCGACATCAACACATTGCAACATTCTGACGCGATAGCCTTGCGCTTGCAATGCCACCCTATACTGCCATACTTCTATATTCAGACAAATGGAATTAACACTAAGTTCTAGACAAATGAAAATTAACACCTCAAGTTCTATCTATATCACTACCTACTCGTATCGACATTATTAAAGATATGTGTTACTAATATTTTTTCTAGAACTGAGAGATAAGTTATATCGCCGCCTTGGCAAGGTCATCCACCATCCAGCATGTCCCGGCCGCTTTATCAACGATAAAACAAACACATTTAGTAGTTTACAAATGCATATACAACGTTATTTTATTTACTTTTTATTCTTATTATTATATTAGTCATCTAAATTAAATGTGCATATACGATAAGGCCAAAGCATTCTGGATGAATGATGTAAAAGAAATTGATTTGCCCATTGACACACTCATTCAATAACACTTGATGCGTATTAACAATTTATTTGGAGATAGCATTTAAATACCGTGATTTCCAATTGTAACACTGTACAGCTAACTTGGAAAGAATTATGTTAGGCTATGACCCAACAATTGACATCCACACTTTCCTTTAATACAATATTGTAATATTGTCGACTTGTGTTCGATACAGAAATGACAAAATAATAAGCTAGAATCAACTTTCATTTAAAAGCAATAGCACATACAGTGGCATACTTCTGTTAGGCTATGACAGAAGAATCGAAATAAACACTTTCGTTTCAAAACTCTGTTATTATATACACATAAACACCTGTCGGATATTATTTAAACATAATGTTACACATACGTATAATTTGATATGTCTAAATAAGTTCACAGCCTTGGCAAACCTGCACGACTCTAAATTCCAATCAATAACCAGAGTTGTCGTTCCTTTTGCATTGTCTGATTGAGAATTCCTAATCGGTCAACATCGTAGCACAATACGGCCATTGCGAACATAAGCAGGGTATACCGACATGTAACAAGCATTCAGCATTAATATTTGATGCGTATTATCAACAAGTAGTTTGGAGATAACAATTAAATACCGATTTTCAGAACACAAAAACAGATCGATACTTACAAAATGGCGATCAATGCAAAGAGAGGTTATGCGTTAGAATTACACGTTCATAATAATCGCTGATTTCCACCCCCTGAAATAATTAGTATTTGTTCCCTAGTAGAACAAATCCCAATGTTTTCTATTTATTTATTCGTTCGTTCTTTCGTTCGTTTGCTGTTCGTCCGTTCGGTTCGCTGTTCGTTCGTTCGTTCATGCATTCATTCGATCATTCATTAATTTATTCATTTGTTTGTTTGTTTTTTGTTTGATAGTTCGTTCGCTCGTTTGTACGTGTTTGTACGTCCGTTCATTCGTTTCCTATTCGTTCGTTCACTCACTCACTCACTCACTCACTCACTCACTCACTCACCCACTCACCCACCCATATACCCACCCACCCACCCATTCACTCACTCACTCACTCACTCACTCACTATCTCACTCGCTCACTCGCTCGCTCACTCACGCACTCATTTGTTTGTTTGTTTATTTATTCATTCATTCATTCATTTGTTTTGTTTGTTTTTTGTTTGTTCATTCGTTCGTTCGTTCGTTCGTTCGATTCATGTATATCTTTACATAATTAATATATGGAGGATTTTGTTGTTTTGGAGTGAATAACAGATTTTATGAATAACAGATTTTTATTTTTACGAATGCTAATATTTTCACGAATGCTTTAATCAAAGTGTACTGCAGCACTGCAGCACTGCAGTATGCAGAAAAATAAATAAAAAATTGACGACGTCATCGGCTTCGTATAATAAAATTGCTGTTTTTAAAAACTACTCAACCAATTTCAATAATCTACGACTCATTTTCTTAGTTAAGTTTTTTCCAATCCAATGATGTAATATATTGATAGCAACTTTCGGAAAAAAGAAGGTTTTGAAAAAAATTACCAACTGACAATTATATATATATCTAAACAAATAAAAAAAATGTCTTTGATATTGAAAAAAAAAGTAGTGGAAAAATAAAACTCTATATTTCACACGTATGAAATACCACTTTTATTCAGTTGCTAAAATCCACTATTTCACTGCTAAGCATAAATAAATGGTATCAGGATAAAGTAAAAACAATGAAGGAAGATATTGACACCAGTATGACATTGGCCCGTGACGCAATGAAAAAAAGCCAATTACAATGAACAATTCTCAAGGAAAAACAATTTTAAAATTATGGGCGTGAGAGAAGAACCGCACACGAACTGAAGAATTGTTGCAGACAAAAGTATTTGACATCTTAAGTAGCCAAAATATAACGTTGACACCACACAAAGTCATGGCTATACATCGAATTCCAGGCAAGGCGGGGCAGGCTAAACCAGTTTTCATGAAACTGATGAACAACAATGCCAAGGCGAGTAGTCATGAGAAAACGCAAACCATTGAAGGAGGCAGG